>JAYESA010000015.1:117711020-117745738 GCA_036927795.1 Iris macrosiphon | reverse complement strand
TATATATGTGTGTGTGTGTGTATGTGTGTGTGTGTGTGTGTGTGTGTGTATGTGTGTGTGTGTGTGTGTGTATATATTTATAGAGATGTCTATGTTTCATTTTGGAGGTCATGAGAGATAGAAGAATGGATATGCATTACCATATAGAAGTTATGTGCATACTTAGTGATTATATATATATATATATATATATATATATATATATATATATATATATATATATATATATGTATGTATGTATGTATGTATGTGATTATATATACATAGAGAGTTGCATATGTATGTGTGTGTGTGTATATATATATATATATATATATATATATATATATATATATATATATGTTCCTTGTATCTAGTGTTATGTATATATAAGTATATAGATATGTGTGTGTGTGTAAAGATGTGTGTGTGTATGTGTGTGTGTGTGTGTGTGTGTGTGTGTGTGTGTGTGTGTGTGTGTGTGTGTGCTAGGAGGGGGTCGGGTTGCTGCAGCAAGGAGGTGTAGCAGCAGCAGCTCGAGATGCATTCAGTAACTACAGTGGCAGCAGCATGCTTGCAGCAAAGCACAACAACTGTGCAGCAACTGCAGCAGCTAGCTAGCAACATGCAGCAGCAACAGCAACTGCAGCAGCACAGCAAGGTAGCAGCATGCAGCAGCAATAGCACATCAAAGCCAGCAACAGCATGCAGCAAAGCCAGTAGCAGCGTTAGCAGCAGCTTCAGTAGCAGCCAGAGCAGCAACAACTCCAGGCAACAGCAAATGCAAGAGCAGAGGTCAGCAGCAAGGTAAGGGGGGCTAGTTAGGTTGATGTATAGTTAGTTCATTAATAGTTTAGTTAGTTAGTTAGTTAGTTATATATATATATATATATATATATATATATATATATATATATATATATATATATATATATATATATTGGTATATTAGTAATTAGTTAGTATAGTATAGTATAAGTAGTAATGCATGTTAGTTTATAGCTTAGTGTATTGGGTAGTTAGTTATATGTTAGAATTGACATTACCTTGTGATACCAAGATAATATCAAGGTATTGGTGGATACTCAAGGTATTGGGTTTGAGTATCAAGATGGGTGTGTAGGTGGTGAGATACCGCATTAGTTAAAAGCCAAGGTATCCACTTTGCATCAGTTAGCTAAGACTAATATAAATATTATCTTGTATATATATATATATATATATATATATATATATATATATATATAATATATATATATATATATATATATATATATATAAAACATGCGTATCTTAGGATACGATATCTTGTTGGTTTGCTAGTATCCTAGTATAGCTAGTATGGCCTAGTTACATAGTGTATGGACCCAATATCCTAGAGATGGACTCATACAATCTATAAATAGCTAGTTTAACCTAATTTGACTAGTTTGACCTAGAGTTGACATAGTATGACTGTTTTGGCTGACCTAGAAGTTGACTGGTTAAACTTATTTTTATTCCAAAATCTTGTATTGATATAATATTTTATATTTAGGTCTTCAAGGCACCGTATCGAATATCTTTGATACTGTCCACCGAATTTAGGTGAGTACATTCTTTGATAATTTCTTATTTATGATATTCTTTATGTTCCTTGTATTTAGTGTAGATATTCTTGATTTCTTGACACAATGGTTATACGGATTGGTATATCCAGATCTCGTCATGAGATATTATTTCTTGGTATTTATGGTGTATCTTGTGTAAGCCTTATTTCCTTGTTTTTCTTGTACATGTAAAGACATTGATTCTTGGGGAGACTAGCTACCTACCCAGTGAATCCCGTGTCATAACGTACCATGGTTGGATCCACTATACCAGTCGGGGGCGGAGAGTATGTAGTATAGATATGTGATCATACTCTTCTTTTATCATGTATAGTTCTTGAATAGTGTTAATCATACACCGCACGTATGATTAACCAGGCCATAATTCTTGTATCAAGTTTCCAAGCCGATAACATGTTAAAGCTAGTACTCACTCACTTAGTTATTAGTATTTCTTGTTCATTTCTATATTGCTCATTCTCGTATTTATTTCTAGTATTTTTTTTATTACATATCTCTTGTATCTGTATATTGCATCTTATATATTCATATCTATTTACTATTACATAGTTTATATTATTTATTAGAATTGTTGTTAGAGATGTACTTTGCTCCTTTCCTGACTGGATATATTTTTTCCAGATAACACTGAGGAGTAGTACCCCACTTACTACGGGCCTCAGGACGTGGTTGGCTTAGAGCCAAAGACTTTGGCTCAAGAGGGTCTCATCCCGACTGAGACAGACGACCCCGGACTCGTAGCTTAGTAGTTAGTTTTCTTTTGTCACGACCCGCACCCGGTTTAGGGGCACGAGTGCGTGGGTACGTCCAGCCTACGCCGCAGCATCGGCGGTAGAACGCTGTCTAGGTCGTGTACTAACTAACAATCTCACGCTAGTATCCAACTCCATAAGGAGATTCGGATAATACTATAAAATATTCACAACATACTCAATCATAACTACAGCACGATAGGAATTTGAAGAATAAAAGAATACAACACAAGTCTAGAGACAACATAATCATACCTGCAATCATTACTTCCAATTCCCAAGTGTGTCGGAACCAGTCTACTAAGGTCACAGTCTGGAAAAATATTTTCCAGTCAGGAAGGAGCAAAGTACATCTCTAAATAGCAGTTCTATATAAATGACATAAACTATGTAGCAGTTCTAGATGGAAACATACCAGATGCATGTATAGGTACGAGAAATGTACAATGAGAGAAATACTGGAAATACTGTAAGTAAATGCAGGAAAGAAACATTATGTCCATGAGCAAGAACCTATGACTAAGTGTGTTGAGTACTAGCTTTAACATGTGATCGGCTTGGGAACTTGATCAGGCTGGTTACATGTGATTAGCTATGGTTCATATAAAGTCAGGCTAACCGTTGGTTAGCTATGATGCATGTAGAGGTCAGGCTAATCACACGTAACAGCTATGGTTCATATAAATGATCAGGCCGCACCCGACGTGAGATGTGGGGTGAGCTATGGTGCATATAAAGTTGGGTATGATCACATATCTACACTAAAGTACTCCCCAAACCCCCGACTGGTATAGTAGATCCAATCATGGTACGCTATGGCACGGGATTCCCTAGGAAGGTAGCAAATCTCCCCGGGAATCAGTGTCTGTACATGCACAAGATATCAAGGAAACAAGTCTTGTACAAGCTACACCATGAATAAGGAATAACATCTCATGACGAGATCCGTGTATACCAATCCGTGTAACCAATGTGTCCAGAACATGGATATTTACACTAGATACAGTGAATATAGGAGATATCATAAATTAGAAACTAATCAGAGAATGTACTCGCCTTGGGTCCTTAGCTGGTAATTATTGATGTCCTGTTCCAGAGTATCCCCTGGGTAAACCAACAGTCCTATAAACATAACACAAGCAAAACCACATTTGCATCAGATGCTACACTAACACAGTCAAAAGTACTGGTCTCAGGGCCATGTCAGGCAGGGCACTAGTCAACTAGGGTCATCTAGTAGGGATACGTATATAAATACACATATTTGATTTATACTAGTTGAACATTATATATGTATACTCATACATGTGCTAAAATACATTTTTAAAATATATATATTGTCAATGTTATTATTAAATATACTAATACTAATTCACCAAATTAATTTTATACCATATAAAAATACCCAATATACATACATATACAACTAATTATACATACTTAATTATAAAATTTGATAAAAATAAATAATATACCTATTCATATTTTAAATACATACATATACCAATACGAAAATATAGATCTACATATACATATTTATGCCAAAATACGGTTATATATACATATACTAATTTTCATAATAAAAAACCCTTATATATAATACATAATTAAATTTTAAACAATAAAACTAATATGCATATATATATATATATATATTACCAAACTTATTATAGGAAATTACTAAACTAATTATATTTAATTAATAAACAAGTTATATAAATTTAACTAATCTAATTATTAATCACTAATCTAATACAATTAACAACTAATTAATATAAATTAACTAATTTTTCTAATTAAAACTAAATTAATTAATAATAAAAAATTAACTAATCTAATTGTTATAATTAAACTAATTAAACTAACTAATCTAATAATTAACTCAACTAATTAATCTAATTAACTAAACTAATTAATTAAATTAACTAATTATAAATTAATTAACTTAATCTTAATTACATATACCTTATTCTTTACTTTACAGAACAGAGAAAGGAAAGAGGGAAGAAGAGGCTCACGATGGGGAGGGGTCTCCGTCGTCGGCGGGGGTTCCGCCGGGGTCGGCGCGGTGGGGCGTCGGCGGTGCTCGTATCGAGGAGGAGGCGGCGGGCTCGGCTCAAGGCGGCGGGCGCTCTGTTCGAGAAGGAGGCGGCCGACGGAGCTCCGGATCTGAGGCGGCCGGCGGATCTCGACTCGAGATCTGGGCTCGACGCGGCGGTGGAGACTCGACTCGGCGGAGGCGGAGGTCCCAGTCGAAGGTCGGCGGAGCTCGACGCGGCTCGACGCGGGTGAGGCGCAGCGGTCGATCGCCCATCTCGAAACGGCCGGGCGGTGGAAATTCGAGGGCGGATCTGCTCGACGGATGAGGGGATCCGCGGCGGCGGCGGAAACTCGGCGGCTTCGAGTCTAGGGTTAGGGTCAGGTTCTGGATGTGTCGGGGTCTGGGTACGTGTCCGGGATGGACACGAGGGTTTGCTGAACTGTGAGGGACGTGTCCGGGTGTGTCGGACACGGGGTTGGGTGTACTGGTGGAGGGGTGGTGTCCGGGTGTTGGACACAGAAATCTGGTTGTAATATTGTAATAACTGGACACAGAAAAATGAATGGATACGGTGGGACACCCGGGGTCGGACCCGAGGCCATCACGGCTGACACGGTGATGCTGGACACACGGACACGAGCATACAAAAATGATGGTGGCTTTGGCTTGTGGGAATTTGTGGAGGCTAGCTAGTAAATTGGAGATTTAGGGTTTCTTGGGAATGGTGATGAGGGACTTAAATAGGGAGAGAGAGAGTGGGATAAAGGGTTGCGGGTTGGCCCAATAATGAATGGCCCAGAATTAATTAAACGGGTTTCTCACGTGGGGAAAAATGAAGGTGTGAAGGCTAGTTGATGGGAAATGGCAACTTGTAAAAATAAAAAATAAAGATTATAATTTCAGAAAATGTTTTTAGGAAGGCTATGTAATTTATTTATTTACTATCCCATAAAATTTTTTTTATTTTATCAACTAGTCTTTTAAATAAATATTTAGTTAAAACCATAGTTTTTATGATTCAAGCCAATAAATATTTGAAACTAGAAATATATATATATTATTATTTATGTACTTATTTTATAAGAAAGTGACATTTATGAAAAATGATTTTTATACAAGATTATAAATTACCTTCTACAATCAAACATCGTTCAAAACCAAATAAAAATTTCAAGGAGAATTATTTTATAAAACTTGATATTTTAAAATAAATTAAAATCTAATTATTTTGGAAATTGGAAATCGGAGGTTACAAGTCTATCCACCTTAGAAAAATTTTGTCCTCGAAATTTTAGGGATGTCCAGGATAGAAAAAATGTTGTTCATAATGATGAATATATCATTGAAGAAAATATTTCTATAAGGAGAATATTTACCAAACAGAAGAAAACATGAAGAAAAAGAAAATATGGTTTAAGACAGGAATAACTTGAAGGAATCATGGCTCGGCCTTGAATCCTCTAGAAAGTTTAGGTTTGGGAAGTAGACACGATCACAAAACAGATAATTGGAATAATGCACGTTACCTTTTCAAAGTAACTAAACCAAGGAAGACCCAATATAATGAATGATATAGACATGAAAGTTATAGCTAATTCGAAAGATACGGTCGACAATTTGATTTAAGAAACTTAAATACATCCTTCAGAATGTAATCAAGAGACATCTAATCGCCTTTCTTAATTTCTAGGAAAAATAGTCTTTACTACCATCTGAAAATAATCCTTCCTTTTTATCCTCGTTCATTTTACTTTTCTCAATCTTGTGATTCCTCATTAACTAATATCTATAAAAGTTTCAAATTCCACAAACTTTATTAGATTAGATCTTAGAATTTCTGAATCAAAAGCCTTATCATCAAATTCGAGTTTGTTTATCTTAACGTCAACTATACCTCGATTATTTTCTTCGATTTCAAATGTTACTGTCATGGTCAAGATTTTAATTTAAATCACAACCTCAATATACCATGATCTTACCTTACGACCTTCAATTATATGATCCCATAATCAATTATATTATAATCTTCTTTACCATGAGCTTCATTTTATTCCATATTTCTTTATCCGTATGTATAATGTTTCCGAATTTGAACTAATATTTTTTTCATCCTCTGAATTTATTATCCCAATGTAAAATTTTTACTACTCAAATCCTCAATATTTTAATTGAATTCCAGTCGTATCATAATCTCCTCAAATTTTGAGTAAATAACTAAATACAAGATTTACTATCCTATCCTTTTAATTGAAATCCAATCAATGCATATTTATAAAACTTAAAAATCTGCATCCCAAAATTTAACTTTAAACACTCATCAATCATCTAACTCAAATTCAATTGATGCTTATTCCAATCTAACTCCTCATCCCAAGAATTTAATTTGACCCTATTCCATTTACGATTTTATTTCCTGTTTTTCTTTTTCCTCAATTACTCAACGATGCGATGCTTCCAGTATCTTCAATGCAACATTCATACTATATAAAATTTCTATCTTGCAATCAAATAGATAAAATGATAATCTCTCAAATTTTTCAAATTTTTAATAATCAATTCAATCATATCAAGACCTCCTTAAAATTAATAAATCCTCAAATTTTTGGCTCTGTGAAATTCTTAATTCTCCCTTTAAGTAAATGTTTGTTCTCGAATTTCAATCATACCTCGATTTTCATAAAATCAATGATCCATCAACTCCGTTATAACAACCCCTAAATTCTTTGTTTAATTTAATGCTCACCCACAAATTTAATCCTCTTGTCTCTTTTTGTCAGTCATAACCTCGTCATAGATCTTTGCTATGGTCAAAATCCAATGATCATGGTTTAAGAAAACTCTACCTACAGCCATGCAATTTAAGAAAATATAGGTCATGTGTCTTTTGTCATGGTATTTCAGTCTCTGTTAGGGTGCACTACTAGCTAAGTTCTAACAAGAAATCACGAATATAAACCACGTTACTAGGGAATCAATCAATCAAAGACGAAAAAGAACATTAGGAAAGAAAAGAAAGAACCTGCTAACATATTACTTGCGGTATCTGCTATCAACCACTTAACTCTAGCACATTCACTAACTAATTCCTATTCATGTACACTGGCACCCATATCAACTAATCATATATTAATATTCATATCTCTCATCTACCAAAAATTAATCCTCAAAATAATCATCAAGGTTTAACTTCCCGATCAACTTAAAATAAAATGCATATACCTCCTCAAAATTAGATACTTCACATCGAAATAAAATTTAATCACTTCTAAAATCTTTGTAGCCTTAACTATGTTTAGTGAATCAAATTTAAATCCTCAATATTTTAACAACATAAAATCTCAACTCCTTAAAAATTCTGAAAATTTAAAATTCATTTCCACCTTTTAATTTATAACTCCTCAATGTACATATTAGTGCTCACGGTCTCTGATACTCAAGGTGCACTCAATACCTCTATTGTCTAGAACTGTGTACTAAATTTGTACTGCCCGAATCACTTGCACTATTACCTCCAATGATCAAAGTTATCATCAACTGTGTTTTCTTTCATGATTTCAATTTATGTCAATTGGTATATCATCTAATTATCAACACACAGAGTGCTTACTGTTATTAACGTCATCCTTGACTAATCCTCGATATAGAATCATTAGCACTCTTGGTATTATATCACTAGCTTCATTAATGGATCATTCATCAAGCTCCTTATATCTCATGATTACATGTATCTACTATAACACTCATGTTTCTTTACTCTCATGGGCATGTACATGGTTCCTCACCTCGATGGTTGTATAGGTATTTCCTTTAATCCTTTAAAGCCTATTAAACTAATCCGTGATACACTTCACCATCTTCCTTACCTATTCCGATATTTCTCTACTCATGACACCTCATTAACTCCTTATGCATATAAATTTCTTTACCTTCAACACGCCCGATATCAATCATCAGATTGGACGTTATGCTCCATTAATCTTCAATACAATTTCCTCGATACTTACTTGTTTACATAGATCACTCAATTACATAATCATGATTATCCAGGACGGGTAAATGGGCTCTGATACTAACTCTTGAAATATCACTGATACTCTATACTCTCCTTCTACTTATAGTACTATAATGACACTTATCCTAGAACCATTGGTACAAGGTACTATGCTAAGGGCTAACTCTAGATTAAAGTCTACTACTCACATGCCCAACTAAGATACACTTACAAATCACTAGCAACACAGTCAATACTAATACAAGACACAAACAAAATTACAAGCCACTAATTACCATGCTTAACAAGAAATCCTCAAGGAATAGGAGCTCAAAGACTGAATTGAGAACAGAAGGTATCCTTACTGCTAGTAAAGAAAGAAGCGGTGGAACAAAGTCCTGGAATAACAGAAATAGACAAGTCTTGAGATGATACTTTAAGAACCAATTTAAGATACAACCTGATAATCATACACGTCTATCCGAAATCATGACACACAGAATCCTCGCCACGCCAGTAAGCATAGATGCGATAAACGACAGGTTCCGTAACTAAGGTATGCAACCCTATAATCATGTCATCTAGAATACTCGCCACGCCAACCGGTATGGCTGCGAGAAACTCTAAATCTCATAACTAAAGTATGTACATCCAAGTTAGGTTCCTACGTTCTCGTCACGGCAGCTAATATGGCTGCGATAAACTCTAGGTTCCATAACCAAAGTAGACGTTTTTACCTTTCTCACTGTCCTCATCAATATATGTCATCAGATGATACCGTAAATTTTAGTCCGTAAAATTTACCTCAATTTGAAATCAACTCAACAATGATACCAAGAATTAAAGTTAACAACTGGTCAACAAGAATCAACTCAAAAATGATACCAAGAATTTAATTTAATAACTGTTCAACAAGAATCAAGTTCAGTGACAACAAGCAAGAGCGGACGGAAACAAGGAAAAGATTTAAATTGGAAATTATAATAAGATTCTCAAGGGGTCGTCCCAGGAATCTCTCAAAAATTTGTGATTGAGTATCCTCTCTCATCCTAGTATCCTATGTCCTATATCCTATAGCAGGTACGCAGTAGTATAACAAGGATGCCACACTACTACGACATCGCACAACTCGCGAAGTCGGACCTACATGGGCCACCACTAAAAACGTGTCACGACCCGCACCCGGTTTAGGGGCACGAGTGCGTGGGTACGTCCAGCCTACGCCGCAGCATCGGCGGTAGAACGCTGTCTAGGTCGTGTACTAACTAACAATCTCACGCTAGTATCCAACTCCATAAGGAGATTCGGATAATACTATAAAATATTCACAACATACTCAATCACAACTACAGCACGATAGGAATTTGAAGAATAAAAGAATACAACACAAGTCTAGAGACAACATAATCATACCTGCAATCATTACTTCCAATTCCCAAGTGTGTCGGAACCAGTCTACTAAGGTCACAGTCTGAAAAAATATTTTCCAGTCAGGAAGGAGCAAAGTAAATCTCTAAATAGCAGTTCTATATAAATGACATAAACTATGTAGCAGTTCTAGATGGAAACATACCAGATGCATGTATAGGTACGAGAAATGTACAATGAGAGAAATACTGGAAATACTGTAAGTAAATGCAGGAAAGAAACATTATGTCCATGAGCAAGAACCTATGACTAAGTGTGTTGAGTACTAGCTTTAACATGTGATCGGCTTGGGAACTTGATCAGGCTGGTTACATGTGATTAGCTATGGTTCATATAAAGTCAGGCTAACCGTTGGTTAGCTATGATGCATGTAGAGGTCAGGCTAATCACACGTAACAGCTATGGTTCATATAAATGGTCAGGCCGCACCCGACGTGAGATGTGGGGTGAGCTATGGTGCATATAAAGTTGGGTATGATCACATATCTACACTAAAGTACTCCCCAAACCCCCGACTGGTATAGTAGATCCAATCATGGTACGCTATGGCACGGGATTCCCTAGGAAGGTAGCAAATCTCCCCGGGAATCAGTGTCTGTACATGCACAAGATATCAAGGAAACAAGTCTTGTACAAGCTACACCATGAATAAGGAATAAAATCTCATGACGAGATCCGTGTATACCAATCCGTGTAACCAATGTGTCCAGAACATGGATATTTACACTAGATACAGTGAACATAGGAGATATCGTAAATTAGAAACTAATCAGAGAATGTACTCGCCTTGGGTCCTTAGCTGGTAATTATTGATGTCCTGTTCCAGAGTATCCCCTGGGTAAACCAACAGTCCTATAAACATAACACAAGCAAAACCACATTTGCATCAGATGCTACACTAACACAGTCAAAAGTACTGGTCTCAGGGCCATGTCAGGCAGGGCACTAGTCAACTAGGGTCATCTAGTAGGGATACGTATATAAATACACATATTTGATTTATACTAGTTGAACATTATATATGTATACTCATACATGTGCTAAAATACATTTTTAAAATATATATATTGTCAATGTTATTATTAAATATACTAATACTAATTCACCAAATTAATTTTATACCATATAAAAATACCCAATATACATACATATACAACTAATTATACATACTTAATTATAAAATTTGATAAAAATAAATAATATACCTATTCATATTTTAAATACATACATATACCAATACGAAAATATAGATCTACATATACATATTTATGCCAAAATACGGTTATATATACATATACTAATTTTCATAATAAAAAACCCTTATATATAATACATAATTAAATTTTAAACAATAAAACTAATATGCATATATATATATATTACCAAACTTATTATAGAAAATTACTAAACTAATTATATTTAATTAATAAACAAGTTATATAAATTTAACTAATCTAATTATTAATCACTAATCTAATACAATTAACAACTAATTAATATAAATTAACTAATTTTTCTAATTAAAACTAAATTAATTAATAATAAAAAATTAACTAATCTAATTGTTATAATTAAACTAATTAAACTAACTAATCTAATAATTAACTCAACTAATTAATCTAATTAACTAAACTAATTAATTAAATTAACTAATTATAAATTAATTAACTTAATACTAATTACATATACCTTATTCTTTACTTTACAGAACAGAGAAAAGAAAGAGGGAAGAAGAGGCTCACGATGGGGAGGGGTCTCCGTCGTCGGCGGGGGTTCCGCCGGGGTCGGCGCGGTGGGGCGTCGGCGGTGCTCGTATCGAGGAGGAGGCGGCGGGCTCGGCTCAAGGCGGCGGGCGCTCTGTTCGAGAAGGAGGCGGCCGGCGGAGCTCCGGATCTGAGGCGGCCGGCGGATCTCGACTCGAGATCTGGGCTCGACGCGGCGGTGGAGACTCGACTCGGCGGAGGCGGAGGTCCCAGTCGAAGGTCGGCGGAGCTCGACGCGGCTCGACGCGGGTGAGGCGCAGTGGTCGATCGCCCATCTCGAAACGGCCGGGCGGTGGAAATTCGAGGGCGGATCTGCTCGACGGATGAGGGGATCCGCGGCGGCGGCGGAAACTCGGCGGCTTCGAGTCTAGGGTTAGGGTCAGGTTCTGGATGTGTCGGGGTCTGGGTACGTGTCTGGGATGGACACGAGGGTTTGCTGAACTGTGAGGGACGTGTCCGGGTGTGTCGGACACGGGGTTGGGTGTACTGGTGGAGGGGGTGGTGTCCGGGTGTTGGACACAGAAATCTGGTTGTAATATTGTAATAACTGGACACAGAAAAATGAATGGATACGGTGGGACACCCGGGGTCAGACCCGAGGCCATCACGGCTGACACGGTGATGCTGGACACACGGACACGAGCACACAAAAATGATGGTGGCTTTGGCTTGTGGGAATTTGTGGAGGCTAGCTAGTAAATTGGAGATTTAGGGTTTCTTGGGAATGGTGATGAGGGACTTAAATAGGGAGAGAGAGAGTGGGATAAAGGGTTGCGGGTTGGCCCAATAATGAATGGCCCAGAATTAATTAAACGGGTTTCTCACGTGGGGAAAAATGAGGGTGTGAAGGCTAGTTGATGGGAAATGGCAACTTGTAAAAATAAAAAATAAAGATTATAATTTCAGAAAATGTTTTTAGGAAGGCTATGTAATTTATTTATTTACTATCCCATAAAAAAAAATTTATTTTATCAACTAGTCTTTTAAATAAATATTTAGTTAAAACAATAGTTTTTATGATTCAAGCCAATAAATATTTGAAACTAGAAATATATATATTATTATTTATGTACTTATTTTATAAGAAAGCGACATTTATAAAAAATGATTTTTATACAAGATTATAAATTACCTTCTACAATCAAACATCGTTCAAAACCAAATAAAAATTTCAAGGAGAATTATTTTATAAAACTTGATATTTTAAAATAAATTAAAATCTAATTATTTTGGAAATTGGAAATCGGATGTTACAATCTGTTATTGAGTATTTATATTATATTGGTGGCATATTTATATCTTGATTGTTAGATAGGTAGATTATCCAAACAACGTTCTACCGTCGATGATGCGGCGTAGGCTG
Organism: Iris macrosiphon; assembly: GCA_036927795.1. Lineage (NCBI taxonomy): Eukaryota > Viridiplantae > Streptophyta > Magnoliopsida > Asparagales > Iridaceae > Iris > Iris macrosiphon. Next base: position 117,732,811 of record JAYESA010000015.1, on the reverse strand, counting down.
GGCGTTGTTCACTACTTGCATCCCTACACCGGGTACGGGTTGTGGCACTTGTCTTATGCAAAATTAACTCTATGCTCGTATATGTGTCATGCCCGGATTGGGACGATTAACCAACGGGAGAGTTGGCGTGTTGATCTCACGTCCAACGAGGATGATCGAACTTGCAGAAGACCAGAGCGTGATAAATGATGGATCATCTTGACTTGTGATTCGACACAATAAAAAGAATTTGGGAATGCAAGTAAATCAGAAGTATTTCAAGGATAAGTTAGTCTAGAACCTGGAGTAAGTCACACTTGATGGTTTCGTAAACGGATACGTGAATCTTATTAGATGACTTGGATTTATGATTATGATCAAAGATTTAGAATTTAATCATGGCTTGGTGGTCTAGACTTATAATGGACAAGTATATCCTATCAAACATGTTTGAAGGAGATAGACTATGTAAATTCCTAGGCTTGTCCTGCAACTTGGATATATCATAAATTTGACTAAATAGACTCAAACCCTGTGGAACGAATGTGTAAATGTGAGTAGGAAGATATGTGCTCGATGTTTAAAAATCTGAGTAAAATAAGCTTGGGTAGAATATTCCGTGCAAACGAACAATGATTTGACCTTAGGAATTGGGGCGAGCATCTTATGACGAATTTGCACGATGAATCGTGTACTTGAACTTGTACCTATGACCTAGTAAGCTAACCTTGTAATTAAGCAGACGACCATGTGCCAAGTGAAAGAACTTGTGTGACCGACTTTAAATTGTTGCTTGAGCAAGCCATAAAACTTGGGCAGCAAGACTTAGAGTTAGACTTGGAACGATAAGTTTGTGCTATATTTGACCCGAACGGATGGACGCTAGTCAGTAGATCGAATAGATCATACATAATGGTAGTGCAATGCCTACTTTGAGTTAGAATAGAAATGATTTGGATTTTATTGACCTTATTGGAGGTATCATCGTGATTCATAAGACGAGAATCTTTGAGATTTTTGCAAGTAGCTTATCTGAATTCACTATCGCTAAGTTTGGTTGAATACATATATTTGAGGGACGCCTTGAACGTGTGCACGATCTAAGACCCAGTGATATGTTGAACTCGAGTGCAAAGATTTTGCTATCGCTAAGTTGGTTGACATGTATATGCTTGAGGGATGCCTTGAATATATGCACGATCCAGACTCGCGATATGCTGATCTTGAATGCTAGTGCAAGTGAATATGTTAGATTCGCATGGACGAGTATAATAATTTAGGTAAGTTTGCCTCAGCCTTAGATCATCATTTAAGATAGATCATTACATACCCCACTTTAAGCTATATATTCCACGCAAAGGCACAGTAGAGACCGAGTCAGATCTTAGATTCGATGATAGAGTCATTCAATGAGATTGACCTAGCACACACGTGACACGATATAAGAAATGAATAAAAAATTGTGTTTGAACGAATCTAGTGGTAATGATTGCTATGCTTGAGATAGATTCGATAGTTGCGATAGAACATTTTACGCTCAGGAAGTCTCGAGGATAAGACTTTTTCTTAATGGTGTTTAATGTAACGACCCATTCCGTTCAAGCTGACAACCGATTCAAACGGTGCAAGTGTAAAGACCCGGCCCACTTTGCTCAGTGAGAAGACTCGTTTGAGGCAAAGGATTTCAGACTTGGCCCTTCAGGAGTTCAGACTTAGACTTTCAAATGCTCGTTCGAAGTAACGCTCGACCGAGATGAATTATCGTACGGTGCACTGCTACATGAGTTAGGCTTGTACATTATGCCATAAAACTTATCCTAAGGCAAGAATAGAAAGATAACTTAATAAATGGTGTACGAAACCTATATAACATGTTTCGATTTGTCGAACGGGCGAGAAGCCTCCCCACCAGTGCATTCATGTACTGATAATCCACCAGATTGCTTGCAGGGTATGGAAGAATCCTCTTTTGGTACGAAAACCTCCTTCGTGCGAGCTAAGGCATAGAGTTTGCTCTGGAGCCTTGAAAAGTTACATCCGAAACTGAAGCACATATACAAGACATAATGTTGGAACATCACATATGTATCATTCCACAAATATAGCCACTTGGCACGCTTTTACTGTTTCGAGAGAGAGGACTTGAGCGACTTATAATCTCGACCTAGTGCCGCTTGTACCGCTTGTTCAATATCAATAAAGAGCTTGTTTTACTTCTATACTTGTGTTATTCATTGCTACCGCTATTGATGACTCTATATAAATTTTACCAATCGCCTATTCATTTCTTATTTTGTTGCATTCAGACTATATGTTCGACTATCTAGCTTAGATATTTTACCGTCTGTTCGGATTATAGCCTTGTACGGGCGTCCAAATGGGAAAGATCGTCCCATGGGAGCGCTGGCACGGTAATTTGCACCTAGCAAGGACTGTCGATTACCTACCGGAGATCAGTGCATGACAATAAGTTTTATAGACCCATTACTTCTTACGCGCCTGGGTGTAAGTAATAGATTTAGAACAAGCCCTGTCAGAGGTAATATGGACGTGACAGTTTTTGTGGATCTAACACCGCTGGTGTACTTTGGTGAGTATGTATGATAAGTACGGATGACAATCAATATCTGAGGTAATATGGATGTAATGATCGATAGCCAAGGCCCGAGAAGTTTGCTCAGAGGTAATATGGATATGGCAAACTCAGCCGGGGAAAAATGTTAGGATGATAGTTCAGAGGTAATATGGACGTGAACCGATGTCTGAGAAACTCGCTGAGGAGTGATTTGCTGAGTGTGGTCTATCCGAATATGAAGTTAGACTTGAGGATTGCTCTACTGGGGAGATTGGTGGGATGATAGCTCAGAGGCAATATGAATATGTCTAGCATCTAACGAGATTAGTTTTTGAGTGGTCACTACGGGAGTGTACAAGTGGACCTGAGGACTGCTCCACTGGGGAGACTTTGAGGATCCACCATCCGTTGCGTATCTAGGGTTCCTGGATATAGATGATGGCTTTTATAAAAATTTATAAAGAAGGGGAAAATGTTGCAAATAGGCACTTGTTGGGAGTGAAGAACCAAGAGTGTAGAGATGTACATTTGGGATATCCCGCTGGTGAAGAGGGGAGTACAATTCAAGTTTAGACATAGTAATTTTTTAGGAACTTGCCGTTGATAGGCATCATGAGCAAGTCGCCATTGGGTTTTGCTAGCCGGTAAGCGCTATTGGAGAATATGGACTCCACGATGAACGGGCCCTCCCATTTAGGCTAGAATTTGTCGACTATTTTGTAGGTCATAACCATCGGTCTCCTTACGGTTAGGACAAGATCACACACTTGGTAGGTTCTCTTCTTTACCAGTTTATTGAAGGTTCCAGAGAGACGTGCCTGGTACAGTTCAATGCGGTGTTGAGCTAAGAGTTATTTTTTGTTGAGTGCTTCCAACTTTTGTAGTCGTCGGCGATAGTTGTGGTCCACGGTTAGCTGATTGGAGAGAGCCACTAGGAATGAAGGGATTTGGATCTCGAGGGGGAGGACCGCTTCACTCCCATACACCAAAGAGAATGGCGTACTTCTTGTAGTTATCCGAACTGTTGTACGGTAGGCCCAGAGATATTCACCTAGTTTCTTATTTCCGTCGTGCTTGTTGGATGACACAAATTTTTTGAGAAGCTTGATGATGGTTTTATTGAATGCCTTAGCCAACCTATTTGTCGCTGGGTTGTAGGCAGTTGAAGCTACATTCTGAATCCAATTTTTCTTGCAGAATTGGTAGAACGCATGACTTATGAACTGTGGACCATTGTCATGAATGATCTTTCGTGGCAAGCCGAAGCGGTATATGATGTAATTCTTGACGAAGTCGATTATGTTGGATGTCTTGACTTCCGCTAGTATTATTGTTTCCACCCACTTAGAGAAGTGGTCGATGATGGCCAGGATGAACCGGTGCCCCTTAGACGAATATGAACTTATTGGTCCGATGATATCCATTCTCCATGCCTCAAACGACCAGGATGCTACTATTGGGTGTAGGAACTCCGATGGCTGGTGGATGAAGTCTGCGTAGATTTGACACATTTGGCACTTTTTACATAGTCAACGACATCTGCAACCATTGTGGGACAGTAGTAACCCATTCTCCGGAGGCGGTCCTATAGTTTTGGGCCTGGTTAGTATGCACCATAGATGTTATTATGAGCTTCACGGAGGGCCTGCTTCACTTCCTCATTCAATAGGCATCATAGCAGAAGGCTGTCGTAGGACCGACGATACAACATTATGGTAGCGGTATCGTAATAGAACCGAAGGGAACATCTTCTGATTGAAGTGGTTTCCTTTGGGTTTTTTGGTAGAATTCCATAGACTGCGTTTTCAATGAATGGGAGTCTCCAGCCCTGGGTATCAGTGTGTACTTTCGCCGCGTAGCTCAGACATAGGCAGAGGTTATTTTTAGGGCAGACCAGCTCTTGATCGATCACCGTGATTAGCTGATGGGTGTTGTCTAAAATTGCCAAGAAGGAAGCGAGGCCGGCTAGGGCGTCAGCCTCGATGTTCTATAGCCGAGGGAAGTGCTCAATGAAGAAAACCCTCGAAGGTTGAGATGATGCCAAGCGCTGCTTGGTGGTACAAAATTAGGTCTTCACTATGGACTGCATATTCACCTAGGACTTGGTTGACTATCAGTTTGGAGTCACCGTATGCCTTTAAATAGTCCACTCCTACTTATTTACCAAGTTGGAGTCCAATAATGAGAGCATTATATTCTGCCACATTGTTGGAGCATAGCTCCGTGAGGGAATAAGCTCGACCAAATTGTAGGAGGAGATTAATATTATCCCAACTCTGGAGACGATATTGCCTTTGGGCCCTGTTCTCGAAGCATCATGAGAACTCTGAGAGGATTGACTCGTGAGATCACATGAATGGTTTATCCTGTCACATAATACCAAGTCTTCTGGATAGCGAATACTAGATCAAGGCATTCATTTTTTACTAGGGTGTACCTATGCTCCACGTTAACCATCATTTGGTTGAAAAAATAGATGACATATTCGTGATCCGCATCACTATTCTGGGCTAATAGAGCGACAAGGGAGTCATACATTGCACGCATATAAAGTAGGAAGGGCTTTCCCACAACCGGGACCACCAGCAATAGAGGGTTTGATAGGTATTCCTTGATGTCGTCGAACGCGCGTTGGTATTCGTCATTCCAGACAAAGGAGATATCTTTCTTCGTGAGCTGGGTGAACGACCAACAACGCAGAGAGGTTTGATATAAACCTCATGATGTATGCCAACCTTTCTTGCAAGCTACAGATTTCCCAGAGGTTATTTAGCGGCTTTATCTCCATGATTACTTTGATTTTGTTGGGGTCTACGTGAATACCCCTGGAAGTGATGACAAAGCCCAGGAATTTGCCGCTGGAGACTCCCAGGAAGGATTTGGTATGGTTCATCTTGAGCTGGTGCGTACGTGTGAGATTGAACACAGTCTTCAAGTCCCTGAGGTGATCATCTTTGGAGTGTCTCTTGATAGCAATGTCATCTATATAATATTCCACCATCTTGCACTGATGTTCACAAAAAATGGTGCTCATAGCTCGTTGGTATGTAGCACTTGCGTTCTTCACACCGAAGGGCATGGCGGTGTAGCATTATACTCCTATCGGTGTTCAGAACGATGTATGATTCTTGTCTTCAGAAGACATCTTGATTTGATTGTAGCTAGAGAATCCATCCATGAAGGACATGCACTAGAAGCTACAAGTATTGTCGATCATAATGTCAGTAATCGGAAGAGAAAACTCGTCCTTAGGGCACGCCGAATTTAGATCACGGAAGTCGATGTAGATCTGGATCTTCCCTCTTTTTTGACGATAGGCACTATATTGGCCACCCAATCTGGATGTTGTTCCTCATGGACGAAGCCACTAGCAATCAATTTGTTGACTTCAGCTAGGGGTAGTTTGGTAATTTGTTATGGATATTTAATTTTAGAAATAAAACATTAAATATTGTGCATATTATAAATATTTTTATTGTATTATTTATTTATTATTAGATCTTAGTATTTGATTTTGGACTTGTGTTAGTGGACCTAACTAGTTTAGATTAGATCCATGGACCAACATATAATTCTAGTTAGAATTGAGCCCAATAGTAAGCTAATTCATTAGGAGGATGAATTAATTAGTTAAACCAATTAGACTAGAACCTTCCCTCCTTAATTAATTTCTTCATGACAAGCCCCAAGGGGTATAGTGGTCATTTCATAGTAGCTTGGAGGAGGGGGTAGAGGCCGGCCATAATTTCTACCCGGCCATAATTGGAGTGGAGAGAGACTCTCTCTCTCTCTCTCTTTATTTTTTATTCCAAATATAGATATAGAATTTTTCTCTTCCAAATTCCTTCATCCCTACACCAATTCCCACCCAAATTTCTTTCCTATTCATTATTGGAGGCTATTAGAACAAGGAGTAAGCAAGGATCTACAAGGAGGAAGCAAGGATCTACAAGGAGAAGCAAGGATCTACAAATTGAAGGCTTTTGACACTCATTTGAAGAATTTCATTGGAAATCTATCTTCCAATAGGTATAATTTAATTTTCTCTCCCTAATTAGACTCTAAATCTATAATTTAATCATTAGGAACCCTCCCATGTACTAAGGCTACCCATAGGAATTGGAATTAGGTTCATAGGAGGCATATGGAGAAAGTTATGTGGTATTTTGTGTCAATTTTGGGGGAATTCCGAGATTGGCACATCTTGTATTTGTCAATAGGTTAATTAGACTAAATTAACATGTGTTTGATTGTATGTGACTAGTGTCGTGTCTATAATTGGATACGTGTAGGCCGTATACCGACAATTTGGCGATACAGGTTGATTTGGAGGTTTTCTTCCGACACGGGAGGGTGAGCATGTCATATTTTGACACGGGCACATAGACGAATAGCTAACACTTCGTGATGCTTCTAATTATGATTTTTGACTTGCTCGTGTCCTTTGGGGTACGTTTGGTGGGGTGGTGGAGCAGTATCGTAATTGTATCATAGATTGAGTGTAATACGGGTGAGGTGCACTCAACATATTTGTTTCCTTATATTTCAATTCAATTTACCTTGGTTATAGCTATTAGAGTATTATAATTATAAATGTTATATGATATATATGTACATATATATATAATTATATGTATGATCTATATTTTATTTTGATGTGTTGGTGGTCATGGGAGAATAGGAGAGTGCATATACATCATTAGTGTGGGTAGGTGGTAACATATATATATATATATATATATATATATATATATATATATATATATATATATATATATATATATATATATATGAGTGAGTGTATGTGTGTATAGATGTGTGAATGTAAGCTAGGAGAGAACCAATAAGTAGGCCAGATAAGCAATGAGAATAAGCATACCGAGAAGCTGCAACAGAAGCAGACCGAGAAGCAGCAGCAGCAGTGAGCATAAGCAAGCCGAGAAGCAGCAAGCTGCAGCAGCAGCAGCAAGCAGTAAGCTGCACCAGCGAGTAGCAGTAAGCAGAACCTGCAGCAGCAGAATCAATAAGCAACAGCAGTGATAAGCAGAAGCAATAGCAATAAGCAGCAGTAGTTTGAATGCTTAGAAATTAAGTTGTAGATAAGTTAAGTTAAGCTAGTTAATAAACTAAGTTAGTTTATATTGATAAGTTAGTTATGTATATATTGTTAGTGAGTTAAGTGTATATATATATATATATATATATATATATATATATATATATAAGCACTAGTTAGCATTGGTTAGTATTATTTCTAGTTTACCTTGAGTTACACCAAGGTAATGAAAGTTAAGGTATCTTGGGTATGGGTATTAAATATCTGATGGTTATGTTAGCTATGTTAGTTGGTATAGTATTGTTATAAGTTTAAGTGCATGTTAGTGTATAGTGAGGTATGTTGGTTAGTTAGCTAATGTTAGATATTGGATTACCTTGTGATACCAAGGTAATGTCAAGGTATTGGTTTATACTCAAGGTATTGAGTTTGTATATCAAGATGGGTGTGTAGGTGGTATGATATCATATTTTGTTCAAAGCCAAGGTGTCCACTTAGCATTAGTTTAGCTATGAGTACTATATATTTTGTCTTGTATATATTATAGTATTTTTATATCTAATAACTTGCGTATCTTATGATAAGATATTTTATTGGTATTCTAGTATCCTAACAGAGCTAGTATAGCCTAGTTACATAGTGTATGGATCCAATATCCTAGAGATGGACTCATACAACCTAGAAATAGCTAGTTTGACCAAGTTTGACTAGTTTGACCAATAATTGACCTAGTTTGACTATTTTAACTTAGAAATGGTTTTATGACCTAGAATTGAATTAGTTTAACTTATTTTTATTCTAAAATCTTGTATTGATGCAATATACCATATATAGGTCTGTGTGACACCAACTTGGGCATCAAGAGACATACTTTGCTCAGGACCTATAAATACCCTGATTTTTTTAGAAATTAAATTCTAAATTTTATTATTTTTAACTATTGAAATTAAGGAAAAAAATTCTGTATTTTTAACTAATTAGAATAAATGTTAATTCATGGATTGATATTTTTGTATATTTAATTAATTAATAATATTATAGAGAAAATATATTTTTGGGTGTACAACTATTATTAGAGTATTGTATAATTTTTTTGAAATTTATTGAGGTCCAAAACTATTTTTAGATGGCTACATAGGCATATACATATATTTGGTTATTTATTTTAACCCAAACCAAACCAAACTAAACCAACTGGATCCTAAACCCGTATCCGATAACTCGTACCCCTTCATATTCTGAAACCCCTCCTCCCCTTGCACCCCGATCGATCCCTTTCCCTCCCCGTCAATCGTCGACTCCTCCCTTCCTCTTCCTGTAACTCCCTCCCCTTCACCCTATATAACCATGCCAAGAGCAGAGTCCAACCACCATCATCTTCCCTACCTCAAAAGCACGCCGCCGACCACCGTCGACCACCGCCGTTGCCGTCAAATGTCGTCGCAAGCCATCGCAGACCCACCCAGAATCCCTAAGCAGCAGCAGTAGCAAGTTACTCTTCTTCTCGCCCCTATATCTCCCTATACAGTAGACCTAACAGTGACTCGTCGAGTCCTATGCGAAGACCACATGACCCCCTTGAACCCTGTATAATTAGTTTAGTGAATCGCGTCCTGTGTCGATCGTAAATCGTGACACAAAATAGGAAAATTGACTTATTTTCAGGAACAGAAACTATTTCAAGTATGCGTGTTTGAGTCTCGTTATTTTTATAACGGCACATGATGTTAAAATTTTGCTTGAACAGTAATTTAAACAACATAACCGAATTTTAATCTCTTCAATTAGTTTATTTTAATTTGGCCTATGCTGTGATTTATTTACTGTTGAATTCTGTCAAAAACTTGGTTTCTGAAATCCGAATTTTCCAGAAATGGGGTGTGTCCCGCTAAACGAGGTAACTTCGTCGTATGCGAATTGCACCGAAAGGCGCGTATCGTCAATACGAATGTGTAAAATTTTGTAGAACTTGATTTGGATGTGCGTGCACACCGAAATCAACGCTTATCTGTCGAAAAGTCCCGTATCGACCTGTTCTGACACTCATCATAATTTCGTGTGTACCTTTTATTTGGCAATAAAACTTGTGCCATCGGATTCACAGCGTTATGCTGGTCATGTGACCCAAGCTTGGTTTGATTCTGAGAACGTTGATGAAATACCATTTTGCGGGCCCTACGGTTCCACTAGATGAGTGATTTCGTGACCAGCTCATCGAAATCCAGTTCTGGACATTACATTAGGTTAGTATCATCTTTCTAGACTCGTAGACACTAAGTTTGAAGAATTTTGAAAACTTTATCTCTGACACATTTTTTGGTGCGAAGTGGGCCATATGTGGACCCCGCTTTGACCAAAAACTGTCAATTCTGTCCCTGTGTCCAAATTGGACTTATGGGTAGTCAATCCTAGCTATTTTATGTATTCTGATAGTAATAGTGATATTTGTTTCAGTATCTAGGGGCATACCTGGAGATTTTACTTCTACAGAGTTCAGAGCCCAGGCAAGTGTACCTTGCCAAATCTGCAGAGATCCTGTTATATTATTTGCATGTATTCTTTCTATATACTTCTGTCATGTACCTATTCAACCTAGGACCGTGAGACATTGCTTAACCTTCGAACAAGATTCGGGTGTCGACGTCGTACGCGGATTCATGTAACATCATTTAGAGAATTGATTCCACGATCCTATAATCTTTGCGTGCTTGCTTTACCAAGTACGTCATACCATAGGACACTTGACACTATTTTATGTGACAGAATCTTTCTTAAGTTTTTCATGGTGATTCTGTATAGGCTTACAGGATTCGCGTTTTGAGACTTGCATATATAGAGATATTATTTTAACTCGTTGTACTAGCTAGAGGTCATGATCTTGCGTGCTATGGACATGAGATGTGATGTTACATTGGGTGGGGAGAGACACACATGCTACAGGCTGATTATATATATATATATATATATATATATATATATATATATATAAGGTGATTTAGTCTCTGTATCAGATCCTGACACATTTACTTGCCCTACGAGATACTACTTGCTGCTACGGGCTCTCCGACACAGAGCCTGTAGTGGTCTCAGCCTGAGTGCTAGTGATGCTCTCATTTGCATTTCATATAGCTGGTTACATAGCTTGCCTTAAGGATCTATTTTTATTTACTATATTTTATTTGCCTTGAGTGTTTTGTATACCTTGCTATGTCCCCTGAGGACCTGGATTCGGATTATGTTCTCAGGTACAGTAGAGGAGGATTGCCTCGAGATATACGGGACAGGAGCTGACGCTGGAGCAGTACTGGCACCAGAGGACAAGGTTGTGCCAGAGAATTTCTCCTGAGGATTCAGTTATTTACTCAGTTATATATGCTTATTGTTATTTTATATCTGGACTCATAGACATATGTATTAGTGATATTCTCGTTACTTTATTATGTCGGGTTGTTCCCCGAGACACTATTTACTTGGACTTGTAATAGACTATTTCTTTTATCTATTATCTTGACTGGTTTATCATAATGACTTATGTTTACTATATGTGGATGAATTAGAATTATATTGAGATAGATAGTGTAGACTTGCTTTTATATTTGTTATAGCTTAAGTGCACTCTAACGGGTCCATTAAATTGGGTTTAACCATTGGAGTTGTGCTGCTGGCCATTGCCGCGTGGCTAGTTCCACGGTATTTTAGGAATGGGTGTGATAGGACCTCAGGCGAGTATATTTCTCTGTTAGTTTTTATTTCATAATAGTGTATATATCTCATGTTCTAGAACTGTATACTTGATTCTGATACAGTGGTTTCATGGACTGGTACTACATGGATCATGTCAGAAGATGTTATCCCTTATCGTGTTCAGCCGGTACTCCTTCACATGTATTTTATCGTGTGTATCGGGTATTGATTTAGTGTATATCGTGTTCATGCACTGCTCGTGTTTAGTGTGCTCATATTGGTGTACACACACTGCTCATGTTCAGTGTGCCCATATTCGTGTTCGTAACGTGTCGTGATTGGATCCATTGGTATTAGTTGGGGATGGGGGAATAGGAGTTGATTATGTGATCAAGTCCCAGTGTATTCGTGTACATGTCAATTATATAACATATATGTAGTCGAGTTACCATATTGTATTCGTGTTCAACCTAAACCGATCACATAATAAACTTGTATTCCATGGCACATTAGCTAGATTTCATTTATTTTCCTTATATTGAAGATATTCTATTGTATGTTCTTCTTTCTAGTATATTATCTGTTCACTCTAGTTTATTTTATTCTGTTGTTTAGTTATCTTTTATTCTTTTCTATTATCTGTTATATATGCTCGATTATGTATTTGAAACTGCTTTCAGAGGTATGTACTTTGCTCCAATCCTGACTGGGTATATTTTTCAGAAGATTGGCTCGTAGAACAGTGTCCTATATACTACGGACCGCAAGACGGTATTCTATTAGAGGATACTCATTTAGAGCAGGAGGACTTAGTACCAGAGCCCGAGGAGGTTTAGATTATTATTAGACTTGTATTAGACTTTTATTGAGGTTATTAGCATGTATATATTATTTCAGGCTTGTGGATGTATTATGACTCTTTCTTTCGTTATTCCTTCTCATGCTTTATCTTCCCTAGTCTGCATTATTTTTTAGTATAGTTTACATTTATTAGATACCATATTGTTCCTCCGTTTGGAGTTTAGAGGATTGACAGGTACCATACATTATTATTTGGGATGTTTAGATAGTAGAGTTAACCCAGACAGCGTTCTATCGTCGATGCTGCAGCGTAGGCTGGATGTACCCACGTACTCGTGTCCAGATATTCGGGTGCGGATCGTGACACATTTTTAGTAGTGGTCCATGCAGGTCCTTCCTTCCTTTATGTCCTCAGAGTCACAATTAGAGCGATATCATAGTAGTGATCACCTAGAGTAATACTATGAACCTTCTTTAGGATATAGGATTTAGGCTGAGATTATACTCAATCACAACTAGGAAATACTTCCAAATATCAATTTTGCTATCCTTCTCTATTAGAATATTTTCTTTACTTTGAAGAAAATATGTCCTTCATTAATGATATCATATCTTACTCAATAATGATTCATTAGTTCAATCTATCTTCAGGATGCTGCCGAAGACGCGTTCCTAGCGCTCAGGTGCAATGTCAACAAGGTCGATCACTTTGTCGCCTATGAGGGCAGCACCTTCAGACATTGTTCCAGTAGCTATATTCCAGAGGTCCGCTTCACCGATCCAGGTGGGCGTTTCTGTAGCAGCTTTCGAAGGTGCTCCACCTTCGGTACAAAGGGTAGCGCCGACAGTTTCAGGGAATCTTCTACCCCATAATTCGTAGTCGATCAAACGCAGATGTTTACGCTCTTTCAGCAGATAATGGAGGCATAGCAGCGTCAGTCAGAGGTTATGAGGCAGGGCATTGAGAATGCTCACCAGATTGTGCTCGCAGCAGTCGAGAGAGTCATCTTAGTCCAGCCATAAACGGTACCACCTCAGTTCATCCCGCAGCAGTCAAGGTCGGGGACTATCATAGATTTCAAGAAGATGGGGCCGAAGGACTTTAAAGGCACTGAAGGGATCATTTATGCTAATGATTGGATAGAAGACATTGAACGGAACCTGTGGCTGGCGCAGATTCCAGAGAGGTTGTAGATAAAGGCCACATGGAGCATGATATTCGACATCGCGTTGACTTAGTTCAGGACGGACCCCAGGAGCTCAGCACTAGGACTTACTTGGGAAGCTTTTAAAAAGCTCTTCAAGAAAAAGTTCTTTCCAGATGTGGCTCTAACATCGCTAAAGAGCCAGTTCTAGCACCTCGTTCAGGGAGGTATGACGGTGGATGAGTATGCGGGAGGGTATTGTAGATTAGGCTATTTTGTGGAGGGGCAGAAACTCAGAGGAAGAGCCAGGAAGTTTAGGAAGGGCCTGAACAGGGAGATCAAATCACATACGAATAGAGATCCCACCGCTACTTTTGAGGAGATTCTGAGACAGGCACAGCGGGCAGAGGATGATCTAGAGCTTGGCTCTAAGAGGCCGAGAGACATAGGAGGATACAGTACCAACATGGGTCAAATAAAGTGGCCTCATTTTCAGTAGCAGCACCAAAGGAACTTCCAGCAGCCGAGGCAGCAGTATTATGGACCAGCTAGAGCGTCGGCACAACAAATATACCAGATCCAGAGGCCAGCTATTCATTGCACTTTTTGTAAGAAGCAGAAATATGGATAGGATGCATGTAGGATAAGATTGGGCCAGTGCTTATTCTACGGATCAGGAGACCATCAGTGGAGGGCTTGTCCTAAAGTTCTAGCTTATCCAGCTCAGGGCGAAGCTAAGGTACAAAGAGCACCCACAAGACTAACAGCGGGACAGCAGAGAGAACCTTCTCTACTACCATAATAGCAGCAGTTCTCTTAGCACCAGCAGTAGTAGAGAGGTGTCCAACGACAGGGTGAGCTTTTGCCTTGACCGTCGAGGAGGAGGAGCCAGTCGGTGATGTTATCTCATGTTCAGTCTATCTTGATTCTTTTCCAGCTCATGCTTTATTTGATTCTGGTGCTTCACATAGTTTTGTATCTGTATCTTTTGCTCTAAAATATCACCTTGAGATTGAGCTGTTGGCGAAGACTTGCAAGATCACGACCGGGGGTAGCATTATCCTGGTCAGTGATGTTTGCAAGGACCGAAGAGTTTTTTTGGGAGGCCGAGAGTTGAGTGTGTGTCTACTCGTATTGCCACTTCCGAGCTATGATATAGTACTCGGGATGGATTGGTTGAGTAGGCATCATGCTAGTATCGATTATCGAGGAGGCAGAGTTTTATTCCAAACACTAAGAGAGCTAGAGTTTGAGTTTGTTAAAGGATCAGCAGAGCGAATGAGACTTCTGTGGAGCTTTGGCAGAAGAACTGGAGCTGCCACATCCAATAATTATAGAGTATATGGATGTCTTTTCGAAGGAGTTGCCAGAGTTGCCACCAGACAAGGATATGGAGTTCTCTATAGACTTAATGCCAGGGGTAGAGCCAATATCACAATACGTATATAGGGTGAACAACAGCGAATTGGCAGAGTTGAAGAAGCAGGTGGATGAGTTGCAGGACAAGGGCTTCATCCACTCCAGTTCATCACTGTGGGGTGCTCTGGTATTATTTGTAACAAATAAGGATGGGTCAGTATGCATATGTATCGACTACATGGCACTCAACAATCTCACTATCAAGAATAAATATATGTTGCCACGAATTAACTATTTATTTGATCAGTTGAGCGGAACGAAGGTATTCACAAAGATAGACTTGATGTCGGGGTACCACCAGGTAAAAGTAAAAGAGGAAGACATTTCGAAGACAGCTTTCAGGACTTGGTATGGGCAGTTTGAGTTCTTGGTGATGTCGTTTGGGTTGACCAATGCCCCGGTGGTATTCATGAATCTGATGAATAAGGTGTTTCATCAGTACTTGGATAAGTTTATGGTAGTATTCATTGATGATATATTAATTTATTCGATAATCTCGGAGGAGCATGAGAAGCACCGAAGGATAGTTCTAGAGACCCTCAGGAAGGAGAAGCTATATGGCAAGCTTTTGAAGTGTGAGTTCTTCCTTGATAAGGTTGAACTCCTCGGGCATGTGATTACAGGAGACAAAATCTCAGTAGACCCGAAGAAGATTTTAGCAGTTGAGTCGTGGTCTACCCCGAGTTCAGTAGCGAAGATCAGGACTTTTCTTGGGCTGGCAGGCTATTATCGGAGATTTATTCAGGATTTTTTTAGGATAGCGGAGCCAATGACTTGACTAACCAGGAAGGACATGGAGTTCGTCTGGACTAAGGATTGTCAGTCTGCTTTTGAGGAGCTAAACAAGAGGTTGACTACAGCTCCAATATTGACATTGCCATCAGGGGCAGGAGAATTTTTTATATACAGTGATGCATCGGGTAAGGGTTTGGATTGTGTGTTGCAGCAGAACGGAAAGGTGATTGCCTATGCTTCCAGGCAATTACGCCCGCACGAAAAGAATTATCCTACCCATGACTTGGAGTTGGCAGCAGTTATTTTTGCTCTTAAAATGTAGAAGCACTACTTGTATGGAGAGCGGGTAGAGATCTTTACAGACCACAAGAGCTTGAAGTATGTTTTTACACAAAAAGAGATAAACATGAGACAACGATGGTGTTTGGAGTTGATGAAGGACTGCGATATTGCTTTGCAGTATCATCCAAGGAAGGCCAACATAGTCGCGGATGCCTTGAGCAGGTATCCAGTGGCTATGTATTTGACGAGAGCAAACATTTGTTGGACGATCATGATAAGTTGGGTATTGAGGTATTAGTTCCTAGAGTTGCAGCACAGATATGGAAACTTCAAGTACAGTTAGAGTTGATAGACCGGATCAGGGCCGCACAGTTCGAGGATGAGTCTTTGAGAAGCATCAGAGCACAAGTTCGGATAGGATTTGTAGAGGACTTTAACATAGCAGATAATGGATCATTACGGCACGGTACCAGATTATGTGTGCCGAGTGGAGCATTGCGAGAAGAGATTCTTCAGGAGACGCATCGATCTCAGTACTCTATGCATCCAGGTGCCAACAAGATGTATAGGGACATAAGAGAGCATGTTTGGTGGTATGGTATAAAGCGGGAAGTGGCTAGCTTTATATCCAGATGCTTGGTATGCCAGCAGGTAAAGGCAGAAAGACAGAGGCCAGGTGGATTACTTTAGCCTTTACCTATTCCAGAGTGGAAGTGAGAGCATGTGATGATGGACTTTGTTTCAGGTTTCTACGTTCTCTAGGAGGTAAAGATACAATTTGGGTTATCTTAGATAGGTTGACCAAATCAGCACTTTCTGCCATTCAAAGTAGGTACGTCTACGAAGAATCTCGCAGAGATATATGTGCGTCAGATAGTCAGATTGTATGGAGTTTCTATGAGCATAGTCTCATATAGGGATAGTTGCTTTACGTCCCACTTCTGGAGAAGTTTACAGGCTAGCTTGGGCACTCAGCTCAAGTTCAATACCGCATATCACCCTCAGACAGACGTGCAGTCGAAGAGGACTATCCAGACTCTCGAGGATAAGCTAAGAACCTATATTTTGGATTTTGGAGGCTCTTGGGAGGATCATCTTCACTTGGTAGAGTTTTTTTACAACAATGGCTACCAGACCAGTATAAAGATGTCACCATTTGAGACATTGTATAGAGGAAGATGCTGCACTCTGTTATCATGGGACGATATTAGAAAGAGAGCCTTATTGGGACCAGAGATGGTCGTGGATGCAGCTGAGAAGGTGAAGCTCATCAGGGATAGACTTCGAGTGGCGCATGACAGACAACGGCATTGGGCCGATAGCCACCGAAGACCATTGGAGTTTGAGGTATAGATTTTGTTTTGAATTGCTTGTAATTGCTTAGAGTGCTAAGGCTGTGTTTCGTGCTAGGTTGGCGATCTGGTTTTCTTGAGGATTTCTCTGACACGTGGCACGATTCATTTTGGTGGAGGCGGAAAGCTTAGTCCGCAATTCATTGGACCTTTTAGTATTCTCAAGAGGGTCGGTACAGTTGCTTACAGACTAGACTTACCACCTGTATTGGAGGTAGTGCACAACATAATCCACGTGTCACAGTTGATACGGTACGTGACCGATCCTAGCTATGTACTAGATTACTCGAAGATCGAGGTTGGTCCGACACTCAGCTATCCAGAGCAGCCCATGGAGATTTTGGACTACAGGGAGAAGGTGCTGCAGAACCAGAAGAGTCCTTTAGTGCGTGTCGCGTGGAGGTATCACTCGCCAGGAGAGAGTAGCTAGGAGCGAGAGGCCGAGATGCACGAGCGATATCCTTATTTGTTTGAGCCAGGAGGTATAATTCTTTCTTGCTTGTATTGATTGCTTTTGGTAGTTAGTTTCTTCCTTAATTTCGAGGATGAAATTTTTTTAAGGTGGGTAGGATTATCACCCTCACTTTTCCAACTAGGGGTAGCTTGGTAATTTGGCATGGGTATCTTGTTTTAAAATATAATATTAAATATTGTACATGTTGTAAATATTATTTATTGTATTATTTATTTATTGTTAGATGTTAGTATTTGATTTTGGACTTGTGTTAGTGGACCTAACTAGTTTAGATTAGATCCATGGACCAACATTTAATTCTAGTTATAATTGAGCCCAATAGTAAGCCCATTCATTAGGAGGATGAATTAATTAGTTAAACCAATTAGGCTAGAACCTTCCCTCCTTAATTAATTCCTTCATGACAAGCCCCAAGGGGTATAGTAGATATTTTATAGTAGCTTGGAGGAGGGGGTAGAGTCCGACCATAATTAGAGTAGAGAGACTCTCTCTCTCTCTCTCTCTCTCTCTCTCTCTCTCTCTCTCTCTCTCTCTCTTTATTTTTTATTCCAAATCTAGATCTAGAATTTTTCTCTTCTAAATTCTCTCATCCCTACACCAATTTCTACCAAAATTTCTTCCAAATTCCTTCACTATTCATCATTGGAGGCTATTAGAATAAGGAGAAGCAAGGATCTACAAGGAGGAAGCAATGATCTACAAGGAGAAGCAAGGATCTACAAGTTGAAGGTTCTTGACACTCATTTAAAAAAAATTATTGAAAATCTATCTTCTAATAGGTACAATTCAATTTTCCCTCCCTAATTAGACTCTAAATAGATAATTTAATCATTAGGAACTCTTCCATATACTAAGTCTATCCATAGAAATTGGAATTAGGATCATAGGAGGCCAATGGAGAAAGTTATGTGGTATTTTGTGTCAATTTTGGAGAAATTTCGAGATTGGAAAATCTTGTGTTTGTCAATAGGTCAATTAGACCAAATTGACATATGTTTGATTGTGCATGACTAGTGTCGTATCCATAAATAGATACGTATAGGCTGTATCCCGATAATTTGTCGAAACGGGTTGATTTGGGGGTTTTCTTCCGACACGGGGGTTTGAGCATGTTATATTTTGACACGGGCATGTAGACGAATAGTTAACAGTTTGTATTGCTTCTAATTATGATTTTAGACTTGCTTGTGTCCTTCGAGGTACGTTTGGTGGTATGGTGGAGCGGTATCGCAAGCGTATCATAGATTGAGTATAATATGGGTGTGGTACACTCCAAGTGTTTATTTCCTTGCATTTTAATTTAATTTACCTTGGTTATAGCTATTAGAGTATTATAATTATAATTATTATATAATATATATATGTATATGTATAATTATGTGTATGTTCTATATTTTATTTTGATGTGTTGGTGGTCATGGGAGAATAAGAGAGTGCATGTGCATCAATAGTGTGGGTAGGTGGTAACATATATATATATATATATATATATATGTGTGTGTGTGTGTGTGTGTGTGTGTGTGTATAGATGTGTGCATGTGAGCTAGGGGAGAACCAATAAGCAGGCAGGATAAGCAATAAGCATAAGCAGGCCAAAAAGCAGCAGCAGAAGCAGACGGAGAAGCGGCAGCAGCAGTGAGCATAAGCAGGCCGAGAAGCAGCAGCAGAAGCAGCGAAAAGCAGCAACAGAAGCAGCAAGCTGCAGCAGCGAGAAGCAGTAAGCAGAAGCTGCAGCAGCAGAGTCAATAAGCAGCAGCAGCGATAAGCAGTAGCAGTAGCAATAAGCAGCAGTAGTTTGAGTGCTTAGAAATTAAATCGTAGATAAGTTAAGTTAAGCTAATAAGCTAAGTTAGTTTATATTAATAAGTTAGTTATATATATATTGTTAGTGAGTTAAGTATATATATATATATATATATATATATATATATATATATATATATATATATATATATAAGCACTAATTAGCATTGGTTAGTATTATTTCTAGTTTACCTTGAGTTACACCAAGGTAATGAGAGTTGAGGTATCTTGAGTATGGGTATTGAATATCCGATGGGTATGTTAGTTATGTTAGTTGGTGTAGTATTATTATAAGTTTAAGTGCATGTTAGTGTATAGTGAGGTATGTTGGTTAGTTAGCTAATGTTAGATATTGGATTACCTTGTGATACTAAGGTAATGTCAAGGTATTGGTTTATACTCAAGGTATTAAGTTTGTATATCAAGTTGGGTGTGTAGGTGGTGTGATACCATATTTGGTTCAAAGCCAAGGTATCCACTTAGCATTAGTTTAGCTAGGAGTACTATATATTTTGTCTTGTATATATACATATTATAGTATTTTTATATCTAATAACTTGTGTATCTTATGATACGGTATTTTGTTGGTATGCTAGTATCCTAACATAGCGAGTATAGCCTAGTTACATAGTGTATGGACCCAATATCCTAGTGTCACTACCCAATTCTAAAAATAGCATTTTCTTTTTATTTTAATTTAGTAAATTGTGTATTGATCATAAATATTTGTATTTGTATTTAATTAGTTGGATGTATTTATTTTTATTGATTATTTTAGGGTTTTGGCTAGTTTGGACCCGTGTCAGACCCTTGTCATACTCAACCCTTGGTGTATAATAGTTATTTTATCTTTAATTATCTAGCTGGATTATTTTGGATTAGTTAGATTGGTTTAAGAAACCTTAAACCTAAAACCCTAGTTTGGAAGACTTAAGTTGAGGGTATTGTGGTCTTTGTGTTAGGCTCAAACCCTAACCCTATATTTTCCTACATGCCCCCCCCTTCCTTTCCATTTTCTTCTTCTTTATTTTTTCACTCTACATTATCTTTCCTTACTTCCTTCCTTTACTTCTTCCATTTCCAAGTAAGTATTTTTAACTTTCCTCTCTTCCTTCATTTACTTCTCTCATTAATACAAACCCTAATATTCTATTCTTTCTAACCTAGGTGTGTAGAGCCTAGATTTGGTGTAGAAGCTAGGTTTGAAGGCTTGGAGGCTTAGTGTGGTAAATTCTAGGATTTTTGGAGAGTTTGGCCTTGGGATTTGAACTCCCAAGAGGTAAACCCTAACTATTCTCTTAGTGATTTCTTTAATATAGTGTAATTAGTAGTTTAGAACCTTCCTAGACCTTAGGGATACCCATGGGAGGAAGTTAGAACTTGTTTGGATAGGTTTAGAGACTTAGACATAGGAGTTTGTGTCAATTTTGGGTAAAATCTGAGATTGACCCATTTTAGGTGTTGCTCTAGGTTAGAAGGACCTAGGTAGACGTGCTTGGATGTCTTGAGGGTAGGTTCGTATCCCCGTTTGGGATGCGAGGTCCTATTACGGAGTTTTGGGCGTATCGGACGATTTGGGGGTTTTTCTTTCGGCATGGGTTCCACACACATGTGGAATTTTACCATAGACCTAGAATCAGAGAGTTAGCATTTTTGTGAGATTCTAGATATCGATTAGAACTCATGGGTAAATTTTGGGTCGATTCCGATTAGGTTTATCGTACGTTTCGTAAGGTATCGCAAGCCGCACACCAAGTATTCGTCAAAATGGCCATTTCGACTTGGTTTCTAGGTTTCGGGCTTGTGCGCGGATTGGTTTAGCCTTGGGGAGTGTGTATTAGGGTTTTTGAGTTTATATATATATATATATATGTATATGTATATGTATATGTATATGGGTGAGTGTGTGTATTGGTGTGTGGTTGTGTGTGTGTTTGTGTGTAGTGTGTGTGTGTATATAGATATATATATACGTATAGATGTAGGTGTGTGTATATATATATATATATATATATATATATATATATATATATATGTGTGTGTGTGTGTGTGTGTGTGTGTGTGTGTGTGAGTATATATATATATATATATATATATATATATATATATATATATATATATATATGTACAGAGGTATAAGTGTATATATATATATATATATATATATGTGGAGGTTAGTGTCTAAGTGTATGTATGTCACGACCCACACCCGAAAAATCGGGCATGAGCCGTGGGTACGTCCAGCCTACGCCGCGGAATCGGCGGTAGAATGCTGTAATTCGTTCTAGGTCACAATCTATATCTCACAAAACCTGTCAATATCCTCTCCAAAAGGAGGGCAACCACGCAATATATATATATGAATACTCAATCACGATAACTAGGGGAAGAGTAAAAGCACGATAGGATATCACAAAGAAACAAGAACCAAAGAGAGAGCAATACAATATCCAAAATATACAGTCCAAGTCTATAGTCTACAACT
>JAYESA010000015.1:117541020-117706020 GCA_036927795.1 Iris macrosiphon | reverse complement strand
ACCCTATTTTGACCTAGAGTTGACCATAATTGTCCCGGTTGACCGCCAAGGTGTAAACACCCTCACCCAAAATAGGTATTTTGTGTATATTTTATATTATTATATTTATTATAGATGTTGAATTTATTTAGAGTATTCTTTTAGTTAATTAGAAAATAAATTTTCTAGAACTTTGAAGAATTTATTTTACTTATATAAATATTTATTTAGAATTATTTTTAGGCTATTTTAGATTATTGAGATTTTTCCATAATTTTTAGTTAATTAAAAACTAGTAACACTAATTTTCTAGAACTTTGAAGAATTTATTTTATGTTCAAACTTAATTAAAAATATTCCAAAATTTTATTTTAGGTTCTAAATAGTCAAATATATTTTCTAGAATTTTCTGAATACTTTTAGTATTTATTGGGAGTTATTTAGACTAATAACTAATTTTTAGGACTTGTAGAATTTATTGTGCAAGCCCAGGAATATAGAATGGACCCACGTTATTTTCTAGAGTTTATAATATTATTATATATTTTCTCGAATTATTTCAGAATTTTTGGAATAATGTTAGTATTTATTTTTAGTTAAATGGATAAAACTAATGTTTAGAGCTTCTCCTAATTATATTAGTAAACTTATGAATATAAAATTATCCTAAATATTTTTCTAGGATTTATAGGTCCAAAATATATTTTATGTAATTTTTCCAGATTTTTATGATTATTTTTAATATTTATTTGGAGTTATTTAGATTTAAAATGACTTAAATAATATTTTGATAAAGGCAAATCAAAAACAAATAATATAACAAAAACCATCCAATCAGATTCTGACACGTGTCAGCCTATAAATATCCATTCAGCCGCAGGTACATCCCTATATATATATATATTATTATAACCCTAATTATCCCATTATTTTAGAGAGAGAGAGAGATTTTGGAGAATTGCCATCTAGGGTTCCTTCATCTTCCACAAGCCATTGCGCATAGCTACGGACTCCAAACTAGGCCTAGTTTCTTGCATTAGAAAGATATTGAGTTTAGCTTTCTTATTATATAATTTATTTTATGAAATTATGAGTATTAAATTCTAGAAAATTCGTAGAGCACAGCATGTCCGAAAATAGACGTATTTTAATATTTTAGCGATTTCGGGAGAACCAGAAATCAGAATCATGAACCGTTTAAAGTTTTGGAAAGCTAATGTCGATCATTGACGTATGTTTTTCCCAGAATTTAATTCAAAGTATTTATATACTGTTAATTCTGTAGAACTTCTAGGTTAGAATTTAACCATCGGTGCGCAATACAAAATTTGTATGTGTCATAATTCTCAAACGAATTTGAATTTGGATGAGCCGTAAATTCCAGCATATTTTGACGCTGAAATCTACAGGAAATCATGCATGAAAGTTGAGTTTGTGTCGGTTGACTTTTCGGTCAACAGATCGCCTCGATTTGCGTGCCATGAGTCTCGAGTTGATAAAATTCAGTTTCTTTGGACAAAATTTAGGAATTAACATAAAAATCGAAATAATAAGATTAAAATAGGATTTTAGAGTAATTATTCCAGAATTAAATAAATTAAAATAAATTATCTTTTGACGTGATAAATTTGTAATACATAGGCTATTTGGACTGTGACTTGGACTCTGATTCATACCAGCGGCAGGACCCCAGGCAAGATACCTTGCCAAATTGTTTATAGTATTTTGCATGCTTAGTATATTCTGTATATTTATTGCATTTCTGTTTATTCATTGCATGTGTAGTTCTTTCAGTCATTACTATATATTATATATGTTGACACACACACTTGACACTTAGTATCATAGAGGACAATCATTAGGCGTATGGACTTTTAACCACTCTGGTAACACCGTAGTCACTAGCACGCACTATGGTGGTCATGTCCGATGGTCGCTACCCCCGAGGTATGTCGATTGATGGAGTCCGAGGGTCGCTACCCCAGAGGTATGTCGGCTGATGATGTCCACTGACGAGTGTATGAGTTGTGAGGATTAGATCGAGTAGCCTACCCTTTCCCATATGTCGAAAAGTTGTCCTCATTTGCATTCATATCGATGGTCTTGTACAGCGTACATATTTATTTTCAAATAATATGCATGTTTACTGTATTCAAATTGGCTCGTATTTTCTGTATCTTGTTACGTCCCTCTGAGGACCTGGTCCTCTGCCAGGTGTATCTGTTATCGAGTATTTGCAGGAGCGCAGATTTGGATGGTGACATGTGATCCGAGGATGTCTTCTCTTCGAGTCCATGATTGATAGCTGGTATTCTTATATTGTGTTTATTGTGTTGTACTCATATTGTATTTGCTCTTATATTCGAGTTGGTAGTTGATTTATTTCCATCCAACTATCATCCTTAGATACTTCTTATTGAGATCTAGTTTCATAGATACTGGTTATTTATTTCTATATGATTTTGGTGGAGGAGATTTAGATTTTACCCTGTGACTTGTATTATATTTTATACCACTTGTGGATTTGATATTCATATTACAGCGTACGTATGGATTTGGTTTCCATATATTAGACTTGCCATATCCATGCGGCTGGCATGCTTACGTGTCCTAGTCCTACGTATTTTTGGGACTGGGGCATGACATATTTTTGTGGTGGCCCATGCAGGTCGAGAGCATATTGTCTCGGTTATATTACTGTACCGAACAAGCCTGCATCTAGGACTAGAGTATAGGATCTCATCCACAATTGACTATGACTCATCTTTCTTCTAATATATTCTATTTGAATAATTGCATCCTGCTTGATTCCTGTACTCCCATAATAGTTCCTTTAGTATAGTCTCTCCTAGAATATAGAAGTTTCTGTTGTTAGATGATAAGTAGGATAACTTTTCTATTAAGAGTACAACTAGAGTGCTGACACACCACTAAGTTTAGGATGTCTAGTGAACCCTAGAATTCCTTATCTCTAGAATTGGTTTACCATTACCCCCTGATGTGTTATGTGGACTTGAGAGTAGTATAGACACTACTAGAGTTAGTTAGAAGTTTACCATTATGGTTGCCCCTAGCATTGAGAAACCAATAGAAAACCAAAGTGAATATTAGGACTGAACCTAACCCACGCCGTTAGATGAGTATTGGAGAACCATAAATTTAGATTCTTGTCTTGAGATAAGCAGACAGTACCTTAGAAAGCCAAGAGCAATGCATAGAATATTTTTCTAATCATACCTCAAACACAGAGACTAGCATACCCCTTTCCCTTGGAAAACAATGATGCTATCTAGAGCCCCTCTATTTTCATATATTGTTCCCCTGTGACCATAGCGTTCGCTAATTGTGCGACGACCAAAATTACGTTCTTTTTTTCTTTATCTTTCAACTCGTGCCACCTGACACTTCTGATAGTAGGCCAAGTAATTTATTTCTTTGTTAAGGACACATAGTTTGCTAGGATTATAGTTGTAATCTTGAATTTTGAAATTGTGTGCTTAGTAGTTAGAACTTGATAGTTAAGTTATTCTTGTAGATTGAGACCTGGTGCTTATCCCTTAGTTTTAAATTGCGTAACTTGTACCACACCTCAATACGAGTTATATTCCCTTTTCCTTGAGGCCAATAACTGTCCCATTCTTACTATTGACACTTGCACTATGACTAAGAGTTAAGACGACCATGACCTATGTAATATAAGAGGATACCCTAACAAGTACCAAGACCTCTTCTCGAAGACCTTAACAGGAGCTTCTACGGTACCCTTAAGACTGTCACAGTATTAGTTTATTGTTTTAAGTTGGGTAGTATACCTCACAACCTAGTATCACATAGTCTTTTGACCTATTATTGAAGTGTGATTGAACAACATTAATTGTATACTAGCATAAGACGACAGTGGTTATTCAGACAATAGAAGTTAGAGGTCCTTGCCCATATTTGGTCGACTAGCGACATAGACAAGGAGGTTGTATGATAACAATAGGGATTGTAGAGTCTTTTATTATTGTTGCTTAGTTGTTTTGTTTTGTGAACTTGAATTAATTTGTACCTTCTTTCATCATCATCTAGTGTACTTATATTTGCTGCACTACCTTGACTTATGCTGCTATTATAGCCTAGTTTTGCAAGCTTACTCTTTTATCGAGCTTGATCATGAGATATGTATTATTGGGGACGCCTACTAATACATTTCAGAATCAGTGTATTAAGGTCTAGCTAACCTTAGTGCGCTTGATTCGCCCTTCGTAATACTACTTTACGTGGATTGAGATATGTAGTGATTGGTAGACGAATATACTTGCCCCTAGATATGTCTGAGCGGATCGTATCGGTTACATAACTGTACTAATACGAGCATAAGAACAAAGAATTACCAAAATAGGATTTTAATCCACAACTGCTTTGATAATTCTCATTTGAATTCCTTAAACTCCTTGATCCCGATACTTCTATTCTATTACCTCACCCTTCAACTCTTTATTATTGGTCTCCGTCTTCCCTTATTTCGGAAAGACGAAACCTCGTGCTTGGTATAAGTTTAATACACAGAGAGTACTAGATATACCCCGTAGGCCGATCACATACTTGAGGATTATTCTTTTGTAATTAAGGACATATCATATATGATATAATCGGCGTTGAAGTTTTGAGGATTGAATGACATGAGTAAATAAATTAAGGAATATTTTCTTAAAGTATATAGCCTTCTGTGATAGATGGGTAAATTCTAAGTTGGGTAGCAGTGCATTGCCAACTTGAGAGGAATTTCTTTTAGATTGTGATCAAGTAAGATTAGATTGGGAGATTCAAGTCATTTTAATTTTGAGAAATTTTAAAAGAAGGATTAAGATAATAAGGATTTAATGAATTTTAAAATCTTGATATTGCGGACCAAATATTTATACTTTGAGCACATGATTTAAATTTTGAATATTGAAGGATGAATCATCGATTTAAATTTTGAGGATAAATATATAATTTTAGACTTGAACAATTGGTGAATTAGATTTAAATTTTATAATTTGATGATTTGAATTAAAAGTTCAATTTTGATTGTTGGGTCACCTATTTGAAATATTGAGGATGTAAATTGAGTTTAAATATTTGAAGAGTACAAAATTCTTAATTTGAGAATAGGAATAAGATTTGATTAGAATTGTTTATTGTTCAAAGTCTAGAGGAGATTATGATAGTTAGAAATGGTGATATAAATTTTGATGTGGGATGTCATATAGACTTGAGTTAGATTTGAATGTTGATTATTTAAAAAAAATCGAGAAAAGATTACGACAGATTGAATTTTGATTTAAACAGTGGTTATCTTAATTTTGAAGTGATCGCGATAGATTTGAATAGATTTTGTTATTTAAATTTTTGGAAAAGATTGCGATTGACGTACCTTATGTACGAATGTGAAGGATTTAATAAATTATGCCTTATTTTAATTTCGAGGACGAAATTGTTTTAAGTTGGGTAGATTGTAAACTCCCTCACCCAAAATAGGTATTTTGTGTATATTTTATATTATTATATTTATTATAGATGTTGAATTTATTTAGAGTATTCTCTTAGTTAATTAGAAAATAAATTTTTTAGTATATTTACTTATATAAATATTTATTTAGAATTATTTTTAGGCTATTTTAGATTATTGAGATTTTTCTATAATTTTAAGTTAATTAAAAACTAGTAACACTAATTTTCTAGGACTTTGAAGAATTTATTTTATGTTCAAACTTAATTAAAAATATTCCAAAATTAGGTTCTAAATAGTCAAATATATTTTCTAGAATTTTCTGGGAATTTTCTGAATACTTTTAGTATTTATTAGGAGTTATTTAGACTAATAACTAATTTTTAGGACTTGTAGAATTTATTATGCAAGCCCAGGAATATAGAATGGACCCACATTATTTTCTAGAGTTCATAATATTATTATATATTTTCTCGAATTATTTCTGAATTTTTGGAATAATGTTAGTATTTATTTTTAGCTAAATAGATAAAACTAATGTTTAGAGCTTCTCCTAATTATAGTAGTAAACTTATGAATATAAAATTATCCCAAATATTTTTCTAGGGTTTATAGGTTCAAAATATATTTTATGTAATTTTTCCAGATTTTTATGATTATTTTTAATATTTATTTGGAGTTATTTAGATTTAAAATGACTTAAATAATGTTTTGATAAAGGCAAATCAAAAACAAATAATATAACAAAAACCATCCAATCAGATTCTGACACGTGTCAGCCTATAAATATCCATTCAGCCGTAGGTGCATCCCTATATATATATATATTATTATTATAACCATAATTATCCCATTATTTTAGAGAGAGAGAGATTTTGGAGAATTACCATCTAGGGTTCCTTCATCTTCCACAAGCCATTGCGCATAGCTCCGGACTCCAAACGAGGCCTAGTTTCTTGCATTAGAAAGATATTGAGGTTAGATTTCTTATTATATAATTTATTTTACGTAATTATAAGTATTAAATTCTAGAAAATTCGTAGAGCACAGCATATCTGAAAATAGACGTATTTTAATATTTTTGCGATTTCGGGAGAACCAGGAATCAGAATCATGAACCGTTTAAAGTTTTGGAAAGCTAATGTCGAGATCATTGACATATGTTTTTTCCAAGATTTAATTCAAAGTATTTATATACTGTTAATTCTGTAGAACTTTTAGGTTAGAATTTAACCATCGGTGCACAATACAAAATTTGTATGTGCCATAATTCCCAAACGAATTTGAATTCGGATGAGTCATAAATTCCAGCATATTTTGACGCTAAAATCTACAGGAAATCATGCATGAAAGTTGAGTTTGTGTCAGTTGACTTTTCGGTCAACAGATCGCCTCGATTTGCGTGCCATGAGTCTCGAGTTGATAAAATTTAGTTTCTTTGGACAAAATTTAGGAATTAACATAAAAATCGGAATATAAGATTAAAATAGGATTTTAGAGTAATTATTCCAAAATTAAATAAATTAAAATAAATTATCTTTTGACGTGATAAATTTGTAATACATAGGCTATTTGGACTGTGACTTGGACTCTGATTCATACCAGCGGCAGGACCCCAGGCAAGATACCTTGCCAAATTATTTACAGTATTTTGCATGCTTAGTATATTCTGTATATTTATTGCATTTCTGTTTATTCATTGCATGTGTAGTTCTTTCAGTTATTACTATATATTATATATGTTGACACACACACTTGACACTTAGTATCATAGAGGACAATCATTAGGCGTATGGACTTTTAACCACTCTGGTAACACCGTAGTCACTAGCATGCACTATGGTGGTCGTGTTCGATGGTCACTACCCCCGAGGTATATCGATTGATGGAGTCCGAGGGTCGCTACCCCAGAGGTATGTCGGCTGATGATGTCCACTGACGAGTGCATGAGTTGTGAGGATTAGATCGAGTAGCCTACCCTTGCCCATACATCGAAAAGTTGTCCTCATTTGCATTCATATAGATGGTCTTGTACAGCGTACTTATTTATTTTCAAATAATATGCATGTTTACTGTATTCAAATTGGCTCGTATTTTCTGTATCTTGTTACGTCCCTCTGAGGACCTGGTCCTCTGCCAGGTGTATCTGTTATCGAGTATTTGTAGGAGTGCAGATTTGGATGGTGACATGTGATCCAAGGATATCTTCTCTTCGAGTCCGTGATTGATAGCTGGTATTCTTATATTGTGTTTATTGTGTTGTACTCATATTGTATTTGCTCTTATATTCGAGTTGGTAGTGGATTTGTTTCCATCCAACTATCATCCTTAGATACTTCTTATTGAGATCTAGTTTCATAGATACTGGTTATTTATTTCTATATAATTTTGGTGGAGGAGATTTAGATTTTACCCTGTGACTTGTATTACATTTTATACCACTTGTGGATTTGATATTCATATTACAGCGTACGTATGGATTTGGTTTCCATATATTGGAGTTGCCATATCCATGCGGCTGGCATGCTTACGTGTCCTAGTCCTACGTATTTTTGGGACTGGGGCATGACACAAGGTCAATATTTGACCTAGTTTTGGCCTAGAGTTGACTTTTTGGACCCTGGATTGACTTTTGACCCAAAATTTACCGGGTTGATCCGTTTGAACTAGAATAATCCTATAAGCTTATTTTTAGTTATTTTATATCTGTTTAACTCTTCAGAATCCCGTTTAACCTTGCTTTTTGTAATAGGTCTTTGCGACGCCAGTCCGGATCTCGATCCTCACCAGTTGCTCAGGACGTCAGTCGAGTACCTACCTCTGATTGTTTCCATTTCATGATAGCGTATATATCACCTATTCTAGAACTATTAATACTTGATTCTGACATATTATTTCATGAGCTGGTACTAGTTGGATCCTGTCATGAGATGGTATCCCCTTTACCGTGTTCAGCGGGTACTCTATCACGTATATTTTATCATGTAATTCGGTTATTGATTCTCATGTGCTTCATGTGCTTCGTGTGCTCTTGCTTTCATGTGCGCGAATTATTTATCATGTATATAGAGTGTCATGGTTGGATCCAAGAGTATTAGTGGGGGAGGAGAGTAGAAGTTGGTTATGTGATCAAATCCAAACAGTATTCATGTGTATGTCGGTTATGCAACTCACGTATAATGGAGTTATCGTAGAATAAATTATGTGCAACCCAAGCCGATCATATAATAAACTTGTGCTCAAGGCACTTAGCTAGTATTCTTATTTTCTCACATGTAGTTACTTCTCTACTACTTGTATTGTTCTCCAGTTTTATATTACAGTTACTTTATCAGTTCTACCATGTATTTACTTTCCTGTGCATCTTGTATTCTTTTCTATTGCTAGTCATATACACCTTACCATGTATTTGGAGTTGCTTTCAGAGTTATGTACTTTGCTCCAATCCTGACTGGATATATTTTTTCCAGAGGATCCTGAGAACTTTTGCCCGACTTACTATGGGCCAGGTGTCGACGATTGTTGCGACCCTGAGATAGAGGAGGAGCCCGTCCCAGCTGAGGAGACGTCGCTAGCGCCCTAATATAGCTAGGTGGGTTTCACTGGGTTTGTTCCCAGTTGGTTTTGGTTGACTGTATTATTTTTTGCTACTACTGTCAGATATTGTAGACTCTTAGACTTGGACTGTATATTTTGGATATTGTACTTGCTCTCTTTGGTTCTTTGTTTCTTTTATTGATATCTTATCATGCTTTTACTCTTCCCCTAGTTATTGTGATTGATTTTATATATATATTGTAATATTGTCCTCCTTTTTGGAGAGGTTATCTTGACAAGTTATTATGAGATATAGATAGTTGTGACCTTGACAGCGTTCTACCGCCGATTCTGCGGCGAAGGCTAGACGTACCCACGACTCATGTCCGATTTTTTGGGTGTGGGTCATAACATTTTTTGTGGTGGCCCATGCAGGTCTAGTTTCTAGGTCTACCTGCGATAGGATATAGGGTATAGACTGAGAGAGAGTGTACTCAATCACAACTAGGACCCTTCCTGATCTTTTGCTATCTTTAATTTTTTCTGAAATTGTTTTCTTTTGAAATATTACTGTCCTTCCTTGATGATATCGTATCTTGCACCGTATTGACTTCTTTTGATCTGTGTTCAGGATGCCTCCAAAGACACGGTCTTACCGCACCGTTCCAGCAGCTGCCACTGAGAGGTCTGCTACCTCTCGTCCTTCTCGATTTCAGGCAGCTGCTACCACTCCACTCACCACTCCTACAGTTGAGGGAGCATCTGCTTCTCTCAAAGATTCTTCTCTACCTGTCGATCTGAGAGCTACCCCTGTTATTCCGGTGGTACCTCCACCACCACCTCCTACACTGGTAGACGCTGCCCAGTTGTTCGCGTTCTTCAGGGGGATGATGGATGCACAGCACCGACAGGTAGACGTGATAAGATTAGGCATTGTGAATGCCCACCAGGTGGCCATGACGGCAGTAGATAGAGTGGCTCAGATCCAGCCACAGGCAGAGAAGGCACAGCATCCTAGGCCGGGCAACATCATTGACTTCTAGATGATGAGGCCCAAGGAGTTCTGGGGTACAGAGGGGATCTTGTACGCGGATGACTGGATCGAGCATATCTAGGGAATCTTCAGGCTAGTACTAATCCCAGACAGCATGCAGATAGAGGCAGCGGACAGCCAGATGTTCGATCTTGCCCTTACTTGGTACCGTACTGACATAAGGATAGCGGTACCGGGACTTACTTGAGAGGCTCTCAAGAAGCTTTTCAAGGAGAAGTTCTTTCTGGATGTGGCTCTCCGTGCCTTAGAGAGCCAGTTTAAGGCACTCATCCAGGGGAGCATGCTGGTGGACGAGTATACAGCAGAGTTATGCCATCTGGAGAGGGCATGAGCGAGGCAGCGAAGGCGCGAAAGTTCCGCAAGGGTTTGGTCATTGCGGCCAAGTCCTTGACTATGAGTGACTGTGAGGCAACTTTTGAGCAGATTGTGAGTGATGCTCAGAGGGCTGAGGACGACTTGGAGCTGAAGTCCAAGAGGAGTAGAGATACTTCTGGAGTAAGCAACAGTGCGAGCCCAGCCAAGAGGCCCCATTTCCAGCAGACGAGGCTATTCCAGCAGACTCAGCAGCACCAGGGTTAGGGTCGTGCGCCTTTCCAGCAGGCGCCCCAGCAGCAGAGGCAGGGACAGCAGCAGGGTCCGAGGCAGCCCATCACTTGCCCTTTTTGTAGGAAGCCGGGGCACGGATGGGACATTTACAGGAAGAGGCTGGGCAGATGCTTGTTATATGGTACGATAGATCACCAGTTGAGGGATTGCCCTTCATCACTCGCTATTACATCTCAGGCCGGAGGAGCCGCTCAGAGGGGACCAGCCAGAGCACCTGCAGTACAACAGAGAGGACAGCCTTTACAGACTCAACAGCAGAGGTTTGCCCAGCACCAATAGCAGCACCGAGGAGGACAGCAAGGGCAAACTTTTGCCCTGACCGTAGAGGCTGAGCTCGTTGGTGATGTGATCTCAGGTTCTGTTCTTCTTGATTCTATTTCAGCACTTGCTTTATTTGATTTTGGTACTTTCTATAGCTTTGTGTCTGTATTTTTCCTGTTAGACACCATCTTGTTGCTGAACCTTTAGCTAGACTCTTTAAGATCACGATCGGGGGTGGCATCATCCTAGTCAATGATGTCTGTAGAGACCGGAGAGTTACCTTGGGAGGCCGGAAGTTGAGTGTGTGCCTACTCGTAATGCCACTTTTGAGCTACGATATTATACTCGAGATGGATTGGTTGAGTGTGCACCATGCTAGTATAGATTATCGTGGAGGCAGAGTGTTGTTTAGTCCGCCAGGAGAGCCAGAGTTTGAGTTTGCCAGAGGAGCAGCAGAGCAGAGCGAGGGAGTCTTCTGCGGAGCCCTGGTGGTAGAGCAGAGGTTGCCACATCTATTGATAGCGGAGTTTATTAATGTCTTTCCGGAGGAGTTACCAGGGTTACCTCCGGAGAGAGATATATAGTTCTCTATAGACTTGGTGCCAAGCGCAGAGCCGATATCCCAGCACGTCTATAGAGTCACCAATAGTGAGCTGATAGAGTTGAAGAAGCAGGTGGATGAGCTTCAGGATAAGGGATTTATCAGATTTAGTTCTTCTATGTGGGGTGCTCCGATACTTTTTGTGTCGAAGAAGGATGGGTCGATACGGATGTGTATCGACTACAGGGCTCTGAACAACCTCACAATCAAGAACAAGTATCCACTGCCATGTATTGATGATCTCTTTGACTAGTTGAGCGGAGTGAGGGTGTTTTTCAGGATTGATCTGAGGACAGGCTACTACCAGGTGAAGGTCAGGAGGGAGGATATTTCGAAGATAGCTTTTTGGACCAGGTATGGATAGTATGAGTTTATGGTGATGCCGTTTGGGTTGACTAATGCCTCGGTCGTATTCATGAATCTGATGAACAAGGTATTCCATCAACATCTGGACAGGTTTGTGGTGGTATTTATAGATGACATCTTGGTATATTCAAAGACCTAGAGGATCATGAGGAGCATCTGAGGATAGTGCTGGAAACTCTCAGAAAGGAGAAGCTTTATGGAAAGCTTTCGAAGTGCGAGTTCTTCCTTGACAAGGTTGAATTCCTTGGTCATGTGGTGACAGGAGAGGGGATCTCGGTAGATCCGAGGAAGATTATGGCAGTTGAGGCATGGAGTGCTCCGAGTTCAGTAGCAGAGGTCAGGAGTTTCCTGGGGCTGGCAGGTTACTACAGGAGATTTGTTCAGATTTTTTCCCGGATTACAGAGCCGTTGTCAAGGCTGACCCAGAAGGTCGTAGAATTTGTTTGGTCAGAGGAGTGCCAGGTCACCTTTGATGAGCAGAAGAGGAGGTTGACGACAGCTCCAGATTTGACGTTGCCATCGGGGTCTGGAGGATTCACTATCTATAGTGATACATCGGGGAAGGGACTGGGTTGTGTTGTGTGTTACAGCAGAATGGGTGGGTGATTGCCTATGCTTTCAGGTAATTACGTCCTCATGAGAAGAACTATCCTACCCACGATTTGGAGTTGGTATCAGTCATCTTTGCTCTAAAGTTGTGGAAATACTATTTATACGGAGAGCGTGTGGAGATCTTCACTGACCATAAGAGCTTAAAGTATGTGTTTACCCAAAAAGAGTTGAACATGAGGCAGAGGAGATGGTTGGAGTTGATAAAAGACTTTGACATATTATTATAGTACTATCCAGGGAAGGTGAACGTAGTTGCGGATGCGCTGAGCAGGTATCTGGTAGCTATGTGCCTGACTACAGATCGTTATCTTCTGGCAGATCTAGAGAGCTTGGGCATTGAGGTGATAGTGGCTGCAGTTGAGATGCAGATGTGGGGACTGCAGATTCAGTCAGAGTTGATAGACCGGATCAGGGCTACACAGTTTGAGGATGGGTCCCTGAGGAGCATCAGGGCGCAGGTTCAGATTGGAGTATCAGATGACTTCACCATTGCTGATGATGGTTCATTGCGGCACAGTACCTGGTTGTGTATGCCGAGTGGGTCGTTGCGCGAGGAGGTTCTTCAGGAAGTGCATCAATCCCAGTACTCTATGCATCCATGTGCCAATAAGATGTATAGAGATCTGAGAGAACATGTATGGTGGTACGGGATGAAGTGGGAGGTAGCACGTTTCGTATCCCGATGCTTAGTGTGTCAGCAGGTGAAGGCGGGGAGGCAGAGGCCAGGAGGGTTGCTCCAGTCGTTACCCATTCAGGAGTAGAAATAGGAGCATGTGACCAAGGATTTTGTTTCTGGACTTCCCTGTTCTCCAGGAAGGAAGGATGTGATTTGGGTTATAGTAGACAGGTTGACCAAATCGGCCCACTTTCTACCATTCAAAGTGGGTACATCTACGGAGAGACTAGCAAAGATGTATGTGCGCCAGATAGTCAGACTGCATGGAGTTCCTGTGAGCATAGTATCAGAGCGGGACAGTCGCTTTACTTCATATTTCTGGAGGAGTCTGAAGGCTAGCTTGGGCACCCAGCTCAAGTTTAGTACTGTATATCACTCACAGATAGACGGACAGTCAGAGAGGACCATTCAGACTCTCGAGGACATGCTTCGCACTTGTGTTCTGAATTTCGGAGGCTCATGGTAGGATCACTTGCACTTGGTAGGGTTTGCTTACAACAACAGCTACCAAGCTAGTATCGAGATGTCACCATTCGAGGCATTGTATGGACGGAGGAGTCGCACTCCGTTATCATAGGATGATGTAGGCGAGAAGCTTTGCTTGGCCCGGAGATGGTGGTGATGCGGCGAAGAAGGTCAAGCTCATTAGAGATAGACTTCGGGTGGCGCAGGACAGGCAGCGGCATTGGGCCGATAGCCACCGGAGACATTTGAAGTTTAAGGTATAGCTTAAAATTTAGATTTTGTTCTTGTGTTTGCTTGTAATTGCTTATGTTAGATTAAGTGCTGAGACCTTGTTTGTGCTAGGTTGGTGATCTGGTATTCCTGAGAATTTCTCCGACGTGGGGCATTATTCGCTTCGGTGGAGGCGGAAAGCTTAGCCCATGTTTCGTCAGACCCTTTCGCATCCTTGAGAGGGTCGACGCTGTGGCGTATAGGCTAGATTTGCCGCCTACGCTAGAGAGAGTTCATGATGTGTTCCATGTATCGCAATTAAGATGGTACGTGGCGGATCCCAGTCACGTATTGGATTACTCAGAGATTGTGGTGGGCCCTACTCTTAGCTATCCAGAGCAGCCGGTGGAGATTCTGGATTGGCGGGAGAAGGTGTTGAGGAACCAGACTATTCCCTTGGTTCGCGTCATGTGGAGGCATCACTCTCTAGGTGAGTCGACCTGGGAGAGGGAGGATAAAATGCGCGAGCGATACCCTTATCTTTCGAGCCTTGAGGTATGGTTCTTTCTTTTTTTTGCATTCATGTCCTAGTTTCGTCTTTTAATTCCGAGGACAAAATTATTTTAAGGAGGGTAGGCTTGTCACTACCCAATTCTAATAATAGGATTTTCTTTTTATTTTAATTTGGTAAATTGTTTATTGATCATAAATATTTGTATTTATATTTAATTAGTTGGATGAATTTATTTTCATTGGTTATTTTAGGGTTTTGGCTAGTTTGAAGTCAGACCCTATTGGACCTTGTCAGACTCAACCCTTGGTGTAGAATAGTTATTTTATCTTTAATTATCTAGCTGGGTTATTTTGGATTAGTTAGATTGGTTTAAGAAACCCTAAACCTAAAACCCTAGTTTGGAAGACTTAAGTTGAGGGTATTATGGTCTTTATGTTAGGCTCAAACCCTAATCCTATATTTTCTTACATGCCCCCCTCCTTCCTTTTCATTTACTTCTTCTTCATTTTTCCACTCTCCATTCTCTTTCCTTACTTCCTTCATTTACTTCTTCCATTTCCAAGTAAGTATTTTCACCTTCCCTCTCTTCCTTTATTTACTTATCTCATTAATAAAAATCCTAATCTTCTATTCTTTCTAACCTAGGTGTGTAGAGCCTAGATTTGGTGTAGAAGCTTGGTTTGATGGCTTGGAGGCTTGGTGTGGTGAATTCTAGAGTTTTTAGAGACTTTGGCCTTGGGATTTTAACTCCCAAGAGGTAAACCTAACTTTCCTCTTAGTGATTATTTTAATATAGTGTAATTAGTAGTTTAGAACCTTCCTAGACCTTAGGGCTACCCATGGGAGGAAGTTAGAACTTGTTTGGATAGGTTTGGAGACTTTGACATAGGGTTTTATGTCAATTTTTGATAAAATCCGAGATTGGCCCATTTTGGGTATTGTCCTAGGTTAGACGGAGCTAGATAGACGTGCTTGGGTATCTTGAGGGTAGGTTCGTGTCCCCGTTCGGGCACACGAGGTTGTATCACAGAGTTTTGGACATTTTGGAAGATTTGGGGGTTTTTTCTTCGACATGGGTTCTACACACATGTGAAATTTTACCACGGACCTAGAATCGGAGAGTTAGTATTTTTGTGAGGTTCTAGAGATCGATTAGAACTCGTGGGTAAATTTTGGATCCATTCTGATTAGTTTGGTGTATATTTCATGAGGTATCATAAGCCACACACCAAGTGTTCGTCGAAATGACCAAATGGCCATTTTGACTTGGTTTCTAGATTTCAGGCTTGTGCGCGGGTTGGTTTAGCCTTGGAGAGTGTGTATTAGGGTTTTCGAGTTTATTTTCATATATATATGTATTTATATGTATATGGGTGAGTGTGGGTATTGGTGTGTGGTTGTGTGTATGTTTGTGTATAGTGTGTATATATATATATATATATGTGTGTGTGTGTGTGTGTGTGTGTGTGTGTGTGTGTGTGTGTGTGTTGAGTGAGTGAGTGAGTGAGTGAGAAGGGAAGAGAGGATGAGAGAGTGAGATGAGAAAGAGGGAGAGAGCAGCAACAGCAGCAGCAATTTGTAGTAGCAGCAGCAGCAGCAGTTGGCAGTAGCAGTAGCAGCAGCAGTTGGCAGTAGCAGCAGCAGCAGCAGCAGTTGGCAGTAGCAGTAGTAGCAGCAAACACCCCCCCCTTTAGCTGCTAGCTATGAGATGAGAGAGAGAGATTATATATATATATATATATATATATATATATATATATATATATATATATATATATATATGTATATTAGTGAGATGAGAAGGGTAAGGTAAGGTATCCTAATACCTTGAGATACTCAAGGTATTGGGTATCGGGGCGAGGTATTGGATTTTTGCCCATGTATAGGATAAGTGATGCTTTTATATATATAGGTATATACATATATACATGTTAGAATATATATTAGTAGGTTTAGATGGGGTATATAGCGTAGGTTGAGATATCGGATACCGAGGGTATCCAGTATTTCAAGGAGGCGAGTTTGAGGGTTTACTAGCTTAATGAGCTGGTTTTGACCTAGAATTTTAGGGGCACCCTAGTTTGACCTAGAGTTGACCGTAATTGCCCCGGTTGACCGCCAAAGTCAACCGTTGACCTAGTTTCGGCCTAGAGTTGACTTTTTGGACCCCGGGTTGACTTTTGATCCAGATTTTATCGGTTTGACCCGTTTGACCTAGAACAACCCTAGAAGCTTGTTTTTAGTTATTTTATATCTGTTTAACTCTTTAGAACTCCGTTTAACCTTGCTTTTCATAATAGGTCTTTGCGACGCCAGTCCGGATCTCGATCCTCACCAGTTGCTCAGGACGTCAGGCGAGTACCTACCTCTGATTGTTTCTATTTCATGATAGTGTATATATTACCTGTTGTAGAACTGTTAATACTTAATTCAGACACATTGTTTCACGAGCTGGTACTAGTTGAATCTCGTCATGAGATGTTATCCCCCTTACCGTGTTCAGCGGGTACTCTATCACGTATATTTTATCATGTGCTTCGGGTATTAATTCTTATGTGCTTCGTGTGCTTTCGCTTTCATGTGCGCGAGTTATTTATCATGTACGTAACGTGTCATGGTTGAATCCAAGAGTATTAGTGGAGGAGGGAAGTAAAAGTTAGTTATATGATCAAATCCAAACAGTATTTATTTGTATGTCGGTTATACAACTCACGCATAACGGAGTTATCGTAGAATAAATTATGTGCAACCCAAGCCGATCATATAACGAACTTGTGCTCAAGGCACTTAGCTAGTATTCCTATTTTCTCACATGCAGTTACTTCTCTACTACTTGTATTATTCTCCAGTTTTATATTATAGTTACTTTATCAGTTCTACTATGTATTT
Organism: Iris macrosiphon; assembly: GCA_036927795.1. Classification (NCBI taxonomy): domain Eukaryota; kingdom Viridiplantae; phylum Streptophyta; class Magnoliopsida; order Asparagales; family Iridaceae; genus Iris; species Iris macrosiphon. The sequence goes on along the minus strand of JAYESA010000015.1, from coordinate 117,688,774 downwards.
ACTTTCCTGTGCATCTTGTATTCTTTTCTATTGCTAGTCATATACACCTTACCATATTTTTGGAGTTGCTTTCAGAGTTATGTACTTCGCTCCAATTCTGACTGGATATATTTTTTTCAGAGGATCCTGAGGACTTTTGCCCGACTTACTACAGGTCAGGTGTCGACGATTGTTGCGACCCTGAGATAGAGGAGGAGCCCGTACCAGTTGAGGAAACACCACTAGCGCCCTAGTATAGCTAGGTGGGTTTTACTGGGTTTGTTCCCTGTTGGTTTTGGTTGGTTGTATTATTTTTTGCTGCTACTGTGAGATGTTGAAGACTCTTAGACTTGGACTGTATATTTTGGATATTGTACTTGCTCTCTTTGGTTCTTTATTTCTTTTATTGATATCTTATTATGCTTTTACTCTTCTCCTAGTTATTGTGATTGAGTTTATATATATATTGTAATGTTGTCCTCCTTTTGTAGAGGTTATCTTGACAGGTTATTGTGAGATATAGATAGTTGTGACCTAGATAGACCGATTCTGCGGCGTAGGCTGGACGTACCCACGACTCATGCCCGATTATTTGGGTGAGGGTCGTGACACCTAGAGATGGACTCATACAACCTAAAAATAGCTAGTTTGACCAAGTTTGACTTATTTGACCAAGAGTTGACCTAGTTTGACTATTTTGACTATTTTGACTTAGAAATAGCTTTATGACCTAGAATTGAACTAGTTTAACTTATTTTTATTCCAAAACCATGTATTGATATAATATACTATATATAGGTGTGTATGACACTAGCTTGGGCGTTGAGACACACCTTGCTCAGGACCTCGGCGAGTACATTTCTCTGTTAGTTTTTATTTTATAATAGTGTATATATCTCATGTTCTAGAACTGTATACTTAATTTCGACACAGTGGTTTCACGGACTTGTACTACATGGATCCTGTTAGGAGATGTTATCCCTTACCGTATTCAGAGGGTAATCCTTCACATGTATTTTTTTGTGTGTATCGGGTATTGATTTAGTGTACTTCGTGTTCAGACACTGCTCGTGTTCAGTGTGCTCATATTTGTGTACACACACTGCTCGTGTTCGGTGTGACCAAATTTGTATTCGTAATGTGTCGTGATTGGATTTATTGGTATTAGTTAGGGGATGGGGGAATAGGAGTTGATTATGTGATCAAGACCCAGTATATTCGTGTATATGTCGATTACATACCACACGTGTAATTGAGTTACCATATTGTATTCATTTTTAACCTAAACCGATCACATAATGAAGTTGTATCCCTTGGCACATTAGCTAGATTTTATTTATTTTTCTTATATTGCAGATATTCTATTGTATGTTCTTCTTTCCAGTATATTACATATTCACTCTAGTTCATTTTATTCTGTTATTTAGTTATCTTGTATTCTTTTCTATTATTTGTTATATATGCTCGATTATGTATTTGAAACTGCTTTTAGTGGTATGTACTTTGCTCCAATCCTGATTGGATATATTTTTTAGATGATTGGCTCGTAGACCAGTGTCCTACATACTACGGACTGCAGGACGGTATTCTATTAGAGGATACTCATTTAGAGTATGAGGACTTAGTACTAGAGCCTGAGGAGGTTTAGATTATTGTTAGACTTGTATTAGACTTTTATTGAGGTTATTGGCATATATATATTATTTCAGGCTTGTGGATGTATTGTGACTCTTTCTTTCGTTATTCCATCTTGTGCTTTATCTTCCCTAGTTTGTATTGTGATTGAGTATAGTTTATATTTATCAGATACCATATTGTTCCTCCGTTTGGAGTTGAGAGGATTGACAGGTACCATATATATTATTTGGGATATTTAGATAGTAGAGTTGACCCAGACAGCGTTCTACCACCAATGCTGCGGCATAGGCTGGATGTACCCACGTATTCGTGCCCGAATATTCGGGTATGGGTCGTGATAACAGTCGTTGCTGCTGTTTGACAAGCTTGGAGTCTGACAAGATATTGAGCTTGTGGACCACGATTTAGGTGTCATGACCCGCACCCGAATATTCGGGAATGAGTACGTGGTTACGCCCAGCCTACACCGCAGAATCGGCGGTAGAATACTGTCTGGGTCATTTCTAACTATCTAATATCTCAACAAATATTATGGTACCAATCAATCATCTCAACTCCAAATGGAGGAGCAATATGGTATCTCACAAGTATGACTAATCTCAATCATAAAATAAACTAAGAAAGAATAATGCACGATTGGAATAGCGAAGGAAGGAATAAGATACAATCCACAATATGAAATAATATACAACTATGAATCTCAACAAATATAATAGTCTAATACAATCCAACACAAATAAACTAGACCTTCTTGGGCTCTACAACTAAGTCCTCCTGGTCTATAGGAGTATTCTCTAAAGGTACGACGTCTTGCGGCCCGTAGAATATGTGACACTGCTCTATAAGCCAGTCATCTGGAAAAATATATCCAGTTAGGATTGGAGTAAAGTACATACCTCTGAAAACAGTTTCAATAATATAATCGAGCATATAAAACAGATAATAGAAATAAAATACAAGATCACTAACATATGAATGAATGAACAATAGATATACAGGTAATGTACGAGAATATAGATCAACAATATGAATATCAGCAATATGATAAAATAACTGCAATCTAAACTAATGTGCCTCAGAATACAAGTTCATTATGTAATCGGTTTGGGTGAACATGATCAGGTAAGACGATTACAAGTGAGATATGTAACCAGAATATACATAATGTAACAATGGACTTTGATCACATAATCAACTCCTACACTCCCACCCCCAACTAATATCGATGGATCCAATCATGACATGCTACGAACATGAAATATAACTACTAAACACGAGCATGGGTGTACACGAATATCATAACCACCGAACACAAGCGGTGCATGTACACAAATAAGCACACTGAATACGAGCAGTATGTGAATACGAAATATAAATCAATACCCAATATACACGATGAGATACATGTACACGAGTACCTGCTGAACATGGTAGGGGATAATATCTTCTGACGAGATACATGTAGTATAAGTCCGTAAAATCACTGTGTCGGGATCAAGTATACAATTCTAGAACATGCATATATACAATATTATGAATTAAAAACTATCAGAGAAATATACTCGCCTGAAGACCTGAGCAAGGTGTGTCTCTCAATGCCCAAGCTGGTGTCAGCAAACCTATATATGGTATATTGCATCACTACAAGGTTCAAGAATGAAAATTAGTTAAGTTGATGCAATTCTAGGTCAATAAGTCATTTTTAGGTCAAACCAATTAAATATAGGTTGAAAGAGTCTAACACTAGGTCACTAAGTCAATACACTATAAAATTAAACTATACAAGCTAATCTAAGATACTATGAAACACTCAAAAAGTCGTATCCTAAGATACACAAGTTTAATTATATAAAAATAGTATTTTGAATATATATATATATATACAAGTCAATCATTATAATACTAGAACTAAACAAATAAAATATGATACCTTGGCCTTGCACCAATGCGTATCACACCTATCTCGATACCCAAACTCAATACCTTGGGTATCGATCCAAAACCTTGGTATTACCTTGGTATCCCAAGGTAATCCAAAACCTCTAACATATAGCTAATACACAAATATAAATACCCCAACCAATATCCTAACTATAACCAATATATACTAATCTACTATAGTAGATATCAATACATAGAAAACTAACAATAATATAATACATCCACTACATAATTATATAGAGCTAATATAGCTAACTATCAACATAGATACATATATAACTAATTATATACTAAATATTCTAACCAATGTAACTAAGAAACTAATCTATTAACCATAACCCAATAACCTTGATAACCCAAACCCAAGTACCTAACTAACTGCTTACATAACTATTAACTAACTCTTACCAATTAGTTACTAACTGGACTGATACACTGAATACTAACTACACATCTGATACTGTGCTCGGGAAAACTGTACAGTGGCTGTTCTGAAAACTGATACTGAAGATACTGAATTACCCAGGGACTGTACTGTGCAGTGCATCCTCTCCTTGTTGTTGCTGCTCGATCCTGCTGATACTTTAAAGAGGCTATATCAGTCGATCTATTGCACGATGCCACCTTGCTGTTAATTCCCTTTTTGCACGAGCAACTATTGAGCCACTCCTTGCTGTGCTCGTGTTATGCTTATGCTGTAGTAGGATGCACACAGTGGCTGCTAATGTTCAGTGAGCGCCCTGCTTTGCAACTCAAGGATGCACTGTGCTGCACTAAATTGCAGTCAAGCCCGAGTTATTATCCACTGCTTGAGCAGCTACCCTCTTGTGTACAGCTTGCTGCACACCACCCTGCTGGAGCCTACTGATACCTAAGATCTGCTGTTGTCTCCTCCCCCACACACAAGCATAAAACCATTCACACAAACACACAAATACCAATGCACATATACACTACAATGTTATATATATACACCTATACACCTATACACCTCTATGTAGCAATATACACTCTTTATTATATATATATATATATATATATATATATATATATATATATATATATACATATTGATATACATATATAACTATATACACTATCATATATATATATATATATATATATATATATATATATATATATAACATAAATAGCACATAGATATATAAATACACATGCACAAATAGAAATGAGAGCAAAACACCAAACATGTGGAGTGCACCGCACCCGTATCACACTAATTCTATGATACGCCTGCGATACGGCTCTAACACACAACCAAACGTATCCCAGAGGATAAGAGCAAGTCTAATACACTAATTATGAACAATATGTATAGTAATTAGATTATTTATATGTCCGTGTCACAATATGATATGCACAAGCCCCCGTGTCGGAGGAAAATCCCCAAAATTAACCTGTTTTGTCTAATTGACGAGATACGGCCTACATGTACCCAATTTTGGATACGACACTAGCCACAAACAAATAATCATGTGTCAATTTGATCTATTAGACCAAATAACAAATACCACATTTGTCAATCTTAGAATTCCCCTAAAATTGACACCAAAATGTACATAACTTCCACTGTAGGTCTCCTATAAACCTAAAATCAATTTCTATGGGTAGCATATGCATGTGGGTTGGTTTTTCATGGTTAAATCTCAGATTTAGAGTCTAATAGAAGGAGAAAAACTGATATGTACCTATTGGGAGATGGATTTCTAATGAAAAGTCCCCAAATACAAAGTAGCTCCTCTCCTTATAGATCTTGGCATTCTTCTTGTTGTTTCTTACTTTCTTCTTGTAGATCCTTAATATAGAAGCCTCCAATAAAGAATAGAAAAGGAATTTGAGAAGAAATTGGTGGAGAATTGATGAGGGAATGAAAGAAATTGAAAGAGGGAAGAACTAGATCTAAAGTAATTAGAAATTGTGAAGTAAAATGATTTCTCTCTCCTCCTAGAATGTGGCCGGCCATATACCCTCTCCATGCTAGTATGAAATATCCTAATTATACCTTGGGACCTCTCATAAAGAAATTAATTAAGGAGGAAAGGTTCTAGTCTAATGGTTTCACTAATTAATACAACCTCATAATCCATGGGCCTAATTCATGGGCTCAAACTAAACTCATCTAAAATGTTGGTTCATGCAACTAATTAAATAGGTTAGGTCCACTACACAAGTCTAAAATAAACCTACAACGAACAATCAATAAATAATACAATAATTAAATAATCATGCATGCACAATATTTAAATACAAATAAATCCTAATATTTAAAACACCCATATCAATTACCAAACTACCCTTGAACGAAAATATGAGGGTGACATTAGGGGTCCAGTCCTGACATATCTTCATAGCTCTAAGTAAAGACATCAATATATTCCCTGATGAGCAGTAGCAGGGATTCTCGGTCTTCTTCGGACAGACTTTTATTGATAAAGATAGGTTTGGGGGAGGATTCATCGCCCAGATTAACTAGTACGACTTCGTCCTCGGTAGGAGGTTCTCCTTGTTTGAACCATATCTCCTATTTTGCGTCTAGGCGTTGGGCCTACAGCTCTACTTCAAGAAGTTCCTGTGGATCTTCATCGTCTTCCTCAGGGTCAGCTGACACCATGTTGGCAGACAATGTTTGCTTGAGCATCTCTCCGATACTGACGTCAGAGTGAATCTCATCTTCTTCATCTGAACCTTTGGGCGTTATGGGAGGCATTATGTACCATTATCCATGCTTGGTTTTATGGTAGTAATCTTTGGACTTTCCTGCGGGAGCAGGTAGACGCAGGGGAAGCCGTTGGCCCTTGCCGTAGTTTAAACCTCAATTATTTTTAAGATCATAACCCATCTTATGGATGATATGTTGTCACGCCCCAGTCCTAAAAGTACACGGGACTAGGTCACGTGGCAATAGCCAGCTATCATATCTTCGAGGATATCCCAATTTAATGGATCCTATCGAAGAGTGTTATGCTGTCCTAAAATACTAACATGTCCAATATCAGTCAACAACAGGTAAACTAATCTCATCCATAATATAAACAGCAAAAAGTACTAAATAAACTGCTGGAAGATAAATACCAGCCTCAAGATATCATAATACAACCAATAATGTCTGGTGGGAACAAACCCACTACTATGACAAAATAAAATACTGAAATGATAGATAAAAGATGATGACTAGGGCATCGGCTGACTAGATAATGATGCTCCTAATTCTAGGCAGAAGACCTACCAAGTGATCACGGAAACTCCGACGATAGTACCTCTAGCTCCTCTGTGGTAGCGAACCTCGTCTCCTGTCCTGGGCCGTACACTGTGGGGTAATATGTCTCGTCTAAATCTGAAAATGTACCAGGTCCTCAGAGGGACGTAACAAGATACATAGAAACATGCCATATATAAATACTGAATAAAATAAATACAATAAAGGGTATGCTAACCATCTAAGTGAATACAATATGAGGACAACTTTGGTACGTATGGGTAGGCGTAGGCATAGGCATAACGTCCAACACCCCAAAGAGTGTGGCAGCAGTACAGTATATCGTCCATATCGCTCCGAAGAACGTGGCAGCAGTACAGTATATCGTCCATATCGCTCCGAAGAATGTGGCAGTAGTGTAAAGGGAGTCATTGGATCCGTGTCTCCTCTGGATACTATGCACTCCAATAGGTGTATCCCATACGCCTACTAATGTCCTCCCCGCCCAATATAGATACGCAAGTCAAATACTCGATGTGCATACCACGTATCTATATGCCAGTCTCTAACACTAAAATATAACCTAAATTACGTACTAACCGTGATGTAAGTCACACGCACCGATAGCTAGTCGAGTACGCAAACCCGCATCCTAATATAAATATGTCTCAGTGAACGTGTAAGGGTGTCAGGTCTCAGAAGATAACAGAGTATCCTCCAATGGGGGTGAGTCTGCTAATGACTAGGTCAAGTACACTAATCATCGATGTATCCGTCGACAGCACCCGAGTCAAATCTCGGACGCGCACAGTTGTATAACGAAAAAGCATTAAAATACAATACAACATATACATAATTTAAATTAGACAGTAAATATGGCAAGGTATCTTGCCTGAGTCCTCAAGCTATGAATGCCAGAAGCCGGTTCCTGCAGTGTCTCCTGGCTGATCCAATGATCCTAACACACAATATAATATAAAAATGCTGACATCAGACACTAAGCAATATATACGAACGACTACGACGCTACTCTTGGAATATTGTTGTAAGTTCACGATTGATCGAATACAGCGTCACGCATGCACGTAGCTAGGGTGTACACGTATTTTGTTCTCGGTTATCGCGTGCCTTGAGACATCAATCAACAAGTTATGGTTAGCAACTGTTTGATTTATACGATTATAGGTCCTTGGTAACATGTCATACTTTAGGAAATGTATTCATTATTTTCTAACCTAATTATCATCACGCATACACACAACTATTATTTTCTTTTATTAGGTTGGTGTCGACATAGGACACGTCGACACGACGACTCGAATAAATAGTCATACAACGATGCTATACGAGAACGAGCGGGGGATCGAGTACCTGGCTACTTGGACGAGGGTCTGCTTGTCCTGGTCGTCCTCCTCGCGGTGAAGCTCCGGCGTATACCAGTGGGTTGGCCGGCAGCAGCGGCAGCAGCGGCCTGCAGCGGAAGCGGCAGCGGCAGCAGCGGCCTTGGCGGCGTCGGTGTGGGATAAGAATGGCGCGGGGCGGCTGACACATCGTGGGGGTAGGTCAGGGCAGACCTCATGGTGCTAGAGGTTGTGGGGGTGCTCGGGGTAGCGGCTATGGGCGGATGTGGATGGGTGAGTCAGTGATGGTGAAGTCGACGGCGACGTTGGACGATTAGGATGGTGGTCCAACCGTGAGGGGGTCCAGTGGCTAAAGTGGTCCGGTGGTGGCCGGTGATGTCGGGCAGTCGGGGGGAGCTCGGGTTACAAGGGGGAACGGCTAAGGTTTTGATGAATAGTGAATTAGGGTTTCATGTGGGAGGAGTTGTATTTTATATTTGTTGACTCTCGTGGGCTATCCTTGAGGTTTGGGCTGACCAGTTCCTCGGGGTGGGGCTGGTCCATATTTAAGGGTGTACACGGGCTTGGTCTGGTCCTATTTTTGGTGAACTTGGCCTCAACTTAATTAAATTACAACTTAATGCGCAAGGCATTCATTTACGAATATTGTGAAGCTAAGGTGAGACGCAATAACGAGTATCTAAGGTTGCACAATGGTCAGAGGGGGGTAGTCTGGCATGTGTAAGAGATGTTCGTGACCCTGGGTGGAAGATAACTACTGGTGTGGTGCTCCATCCTCGAAACAACGGCAAGGACATATAATTATTGCACATTTATTCTAATTGTATCCAATTAAATCTAAGTCTCTCAATTTAATTCAAATTATCCCTAAATAGGTCGAGGGGGTTTACAATCTACACTCCTTAGAGCATTTTGTCCGCGAAATTAAAAACATACGCATGGTAAGAAATACTGACTGAATCTAAAATACCAATACGTACCTAGTCCTTCGAAGAGATGGGGATAGCGCTATCTAATATCCTCCTCGCGTTCCCAAGTCGACTCTCCTGGTGCATGATGCCTCCATGCGACACGAACAAGAGGGATAGTCTTACCTCGCAATACCTTCATGCTCCTGTCCAGGATCTCAACAGGCTCCTCTTGGTATGATAGACTCAGGCCGACTGTGATCTCTGAATGGTCAAGTACATGACTCGGATCCTGTATGTACCTCCTCAGCTGAGATACATGGAAGACGTCATAGACTCCTTCCAAAGTCTGTGGCAAGGCTAATCTATAAGCAACCTCTCTGATGCGTTCTAACACATCGAATGGTCCGATGTACCTTGGACTCAGCTTTCCTCTGCCTCCAAATCTGATAGTCCCTTGAGTAGGCAAGATCTTTAGAAATACGTGATCTCCAACCTAGAACTCTAGGGGTCATCGATGCGCATTCTCCCAATGCTTCTGTCGGTCCTGTGCTGCTCGTAGGTGCCCTTGGATCTTCTTCACCTTCTCCACTGTATGAACAACCAACTCGGGGCCAAGAATCTGTCTCTTACCTATATTGCTCCAACATACGGGGGAACGACACTTCCTGCCATACAACGCTTTTTAGGGAGCCATCTGGATGCTCGCTTGATAGCTGTTGTTGTAGGAAAACTCGACCAAATACAAATGGTCCTCCCAAGATCCTCTGAAATTAAGTATGCACGCTCTTAACATATCTTTCAATGTCTGAATGGTGCACTCTAACTGGCCATCTGTCTGTGGGTGATACAATGTGCTAAACTTCAGGCGGGTACCGAGACTCTCTTGCATACTCCGTCAAAAGTAAGAGGTAAACCTCGTATCTCTGTCGGACACAATGCTAACTGGCACTCTGTGGAGTCGCACAATATCTCTCATGTACATGTCTGCTAAGACCTCTGTAGATTATCCAACTCGGAAGGGTAAAAAGTGTGCGGACTTGGTGAGTCTATCCATGATTACCCATACTGTATTTCGACCACTAGGACTCTTTGGAAAGCCCATAATAAAGTCCATAGTGATATGCTCCCATTTCCACTCTGGTATAGGGAGCGGTTGAAGCAATCCTGCAGATCTCTGATGCTCAGCCTTGACTTGCTGACACACCATGCACTTGGCCACAAAGCGTGCTATCTCTCTCTCTTTATTCCATGCCACCAGTAGTACTATCTCAAGTCTCTGTACATCTTCGTGCCTCCTGGATGAATAGAGTAGGTCGAACTGTGTGCTTCTGTCATCAACTCCTGCCGAAGCTCTCCATTTGGAACATAGAGACGATCTCCACATCTCAAAGTTCCGTCTTCATGTATACGCAGTCCTGTCTGTATTCCAGCCTCTGTCCTCTGTCTAAGACTCTGAAATCTAGCGTCTGTTGGCAAAGCAGCCTTGATCCTCTCCACTAATGTCGACTGCAACTAAAAACTCGACAACTATCCGTCTACTCTGGGCATAACGACTTCTATACCAATCTGCTCTAGATCTCTCAACAGATGTTGCTGTATAGTCAAGAAAAATGCCATGGGTCTTCTGCTCAATGCGTCAGCTACTACGTTGGCCTTTCCCGGGTGGTACTGTAGCTCAATCTCGAAGTCTTTCATCACCTCGAGCCAACGTCTCTGCCTCTGATTCAGATCCTTTTGAGTGTAGACGTACTTTAGGCTTTTGTGATCAGTGAATATCTCTACTCTTTCTCCATATAGGTAGTGTCTCCAAAGCTTCAAAGCAAATATCACTGCTACAAGCTCCAAGTTATGAGTGGGATAGTTCTTCTCATCAGTTCTTAACTGTCTAGAAGCGTAGGCCACAATCTTCTCATACTGCATTAAGACACATCCTAATCCTTTCCCGGATGTATCGCTATAGATCACGAATCCTCCGGGTCCAGATGGTATGGTCAAGATGGGTGCTATAGTCAGGTGTTTCTTCAGCTCATCGAACACTGTCTGACACTCTTCTGTCCAAGTGAACTCCTGCTCCTTATGAGTCAAATGGGTCATCGGCTCTGCGATCATCGTGAAGTTCTCTACGAACCTCCGGTAATATTCGACAAGTCCTAGGAAACTCCTCACTTCTGAGACATTGGTAGGGGTTGGCCATGTCTCTACTGATGAAATCTTTGTCGGATCTACTGAAATACCATCTCCTGAGATGACGTGTCCAAGAAAAGCAACACGATCTAGGAGAAACTCGTACTTGTTTAGCTTAGCATAAAGCCTCTCTCTCCTCAGTGTCTCTAACACTAGTCTCAGATGCTCTTCGTGCTCCTCGTGGCTCTTTGAATACACCAAGATGTCGTCGATGAAGACTACCACAAACCGGTCCAAGTATTGGTGGAATACTCTGTTCATCAAGTTTATAAATACAGCTGGCGCATTCGTCAGTCCAAAAGGCATCACTAAGAACTCGTAGTGACCATAACGAGTCATGAATGCTGTCTTTTGAATGTCTTCTCTTCGCACCTTTACTTGATGATAACCCGATCTCAAGTCAATCTTGGTGAACACCACTGCTCCTGTCAGCTGGTTGAATAAATCATCAATCCGCAGCAGGGGGTACTTGTTCTTGATAGTCAAAGCATTAAGGGCTCTGTAATCAATACCTGTTTCTTCCTTCTTAGGTACAAATAACACTGGTGCTCCCCAAGGTGATATACTAGGACAGATAAATCCTTTGCTCTGTAACTCCTCTAATTAGAACTTCAGCTCGTCTAGTTCCTTCTTCGCCAATCGGTATACATTAGAAGATACCGGTGCTACTCTGGGTACTAGCTTAATAGTGAACTCCACGTCTCTATCTGGCGGTAAACCTGGCAATTCTTTAGAAAAAACATCCTCAAATTCTGCAACTATTGGTGGGGGTACCATCTTCATAGCCATATAAGTTCCAGCTATCTATCCTACTCCTTGTTCGATGGTCCCTCGCATGTACTCGAACTCCGGTTGATCTGGCGGTCTAAAGGTGATGCTGCCTTTCTGGCAGTTCAGAACGGTATTATACTGGCTTAACCAGTCTATGCCTAGCACAACATCAAAGTACGGCATGGGTAATACCAAGAATCGCGCTCTCATCTCTCTACCACATACGACTACCGAACACGTTCTAATAGTGTTGGTAACCGGCACGATACATTCTCCGGTAAGAATCTTCTAACTCTTAGGTAAGGGGAAAGTAGCTACTCTATGCATTGCTACAAATCTACTAGATATGAATGATAAGGTAGCTCCAAAATTAAACAATGCAGTCGCAGGTAATGATGCAACTAAAATGGTACATGTGATAGATTCCCCTTCTGTTTTCTCCTCTATAACTGCTAGTGCAAAGTCCTGTCCGTGCCTCTGCCCTCCGGTCTGCTATCGAGCTCGGTCAAACTGCACCTCCTGTGGGGCCAAGCGTGGTCCCCTCTGAATCCTCCGGGTGCTGGTGGACGTTGACCTCCTGGCGGTGGTAGTATCCTCGGACTGGTGTTGTTGGTCCCTATCCGACCGGCGGTGCTGTCTCTCTGCACTTTGGGCAGTCTCGGACTTGGTGCTGGTCTGACCCATAAATCAGACATGTCCTCAGTCTCTTTCTGCAGTCCTTCTCGTAATGTCCTCTCTTACCATAGTGGTAGCAAGTCGGAAGCTCCTTTTGCTGGTATGGTGTTGTCCTCTGCTGTGTCTGCGATCCGGGACGACGGATGGGTCCTCTTACTCCGGGCTGGGCTCTGGCTGGTACGGTTGTGCTGGAACATCTTTCTCCTTTATCGATGGCCTCCTGGACTCTTGCCTCTGAAAGTACCTCTTCATAAGAAATTCTCGCCTGTGCGGTGGTATACCTCTGTAGCTCGAAGGTGAGGCCGTGATAGAATCTCTGGGCCTTCTCTAGATCATTGGATATCAGGACGGCACTAAATCTGCTAAGGCGGCTGAACTCCGCGTCATAGGTGACAACAGTCATGTTTTCCTGTTCTAAATGTAGGAACTGGGAGTACAGGGCATTTCTGACTGTAGCTGGGAAATACTTCACATTGAAGTACTCTAAGAACTGTTCCCAAGTCTAGTTCTTGCCTACACTGCGCTCAATAGAATCCTACCAGTGATGGACGTTGCCTTTTAGTTGGGCCCTCACTGCAGTCATCCAAAGGTCTGGATGCAGTTGTGAAGCCTCTAGTAGCATCTCTGTATTGGTGACCCAATCGAAGATCTGCTCTACTGTCTCGTTGCCCGAGAAAGTATCTGGTCCCATCTATCGGAACCATCTTACAGTGCCATATGTCTAGGCTGGTGTCGGTGCTAGTACTGGTGCTGTGACAGATGTCCTCTCTAGTACTGCCATCAAACTCTGTCTCAACATCTCGGTCTGATGCCACTGTGCTTGCATCATAGTTTGGAAGAACTGAAGCATATGTGGCTGTCCATCTAGCTGTGGCATCTAGGGTGTATAAGGTGGAGGTAGTGGTAGTGGAACCTCTGGATGTGCGGTAGGTGTCTCCTAAGATGTCAGCCTCTCGGTCTGTGGCATCGGTATAGCTCCTGAAGTCTGGCCCTCAAAATACAGTATGGGGATCGTCTGTGAAGTCTGTCCCTCGGGCTGCTGGGTAGGATCGTCCTGAGAAGTCTGGTGCCAATGTATCAGCGGGGCCTGTGGCGGTAGTTGCCCTCCAGGTAGTCCCTGGGGGTACCTCTTCTCTTTGGGTGGTGTTGTCTGGCACCATGGTATTGGGTACTCCTCGTCAATTGTGCAAGTTCATCTTGCTGTAAGAGACAGGATTACATTAAAAGAGTACGGAATCAAGCAAACAGGATACAGATATTTAGAAACAATACGAATGAAATTCAAAGACGAAATCAAAGTAGATGAGACCTAAAAATTTCTATCCTATTACAGGATCGCTGGGCATGTTACCAAACCACAAGCAAAAAAGTCGACCTGCATGGGCTACCACTAAAAGTATGGCATGCCCCAGTCCAAAAAGTACACGGGACCAGGTCACGTGGCAATAACCAGATGTCACGTCTCCGAGGATATCCTAATTTAATGGATCCTAGCGAAGAGTGCTACGCTGTCCTAAAATACTAATATGTCCAATATCAGTCAACAACAGGTAAACTAATCTAATCCACAATATAAACAGCAAGAAGTACTAAATAAACTGCTACAAGATAAACACCAGTCTCAAGATATCATAGTACAACCAATATTGTCTGGTGGGAACAAACCCACTACTATGACGAAATAAAATACTAAAATAATAGATAAAATATGATGACTAGGGCATCGGCTGACTAGATAATAATGCTCCCAATCCTAGGCAGAAGACCTACCAAGTGATCACGAAAACTCTGACGGTAGTACCTCTAGCTCATCTACGGTAGCGAACCTCGTCTCCTGTCCTGGACCGTACACTGTGGGATAATATGCCTCGTCCAAATCTGGAAAGGTACCAGGTCCTCAGAGGGACGTAACAAGATACATAGAAACATGCCATATATAAATACTGAATAAAATAAATACAATAAAGGGTGTGTTAACCATCTAAGTGAATGCAATATGAGGACAACTTTGGTACGTATGGGTAGGCGTAGGCATAACGTCTAATACCCCGAAGAGCATGGCAGCAGTGCAGTATATCGTCCATATCGCTCCGAAGAACGTGGCAGCAGTACAGTATATCGTCCATATCGCTCCGAAGAACGTGGCAGCAGTGTAAAGGGAGTCATTGGATCTGTGGCTCCTCTGGATACTACGGACTCCAATAGGTGTATCCCATATGCCTACTAATGTCCTCCCCGCCTAATATAGATACGCAAGTCGAATACTCGATGTGCATACCACGTATCTATATGCCAGTCTCTAACACTATAATATAACCTGAATTACGTACTAACCGTGATGTAAGTCACACGCACCGATAGCTAGTCGAGTACGCAAACCCGTATCCCAATATGAATATGTCTCAGTGAACGTATAAGGGTGTCAGGTCTCAGAAGATAACAGAGTATCCTCCAATGGGGGTGAGTCTGCTAATGACTAGGTCAAATACACTAATCATCGACGTATCCGTCGGCTGCACCCGAGTCAAATCTGGGATGTGCACAGTTGTATAAAGGAAAAACACAAGAATATAATACAACATATGTATAATTTAAATTAGACAGTAAATATGGCAAGGTATCTTGCCTGAGTTCTCAAGCTGTGAATGCCAGAAGCCGGTTCCTGCAGTGTCTCCTGGCTGATCCAATGATCCTAACACATAATATAATATAGAAATGCAGACATCAGACACTAAGCAATATATACGCATGACTACGACGCTACTCTTGGAATATTATCGCAAGTTCACGATTGATCGAATACAGCGTCACGCATGCACGTAGCTAGGGTGTACACGTATTCTGTTCTCGGTTATCGCGTGCCTTGAGACATCAATCAACAAGTTATGGTTACCAACTGTTTGATTTATACGATTACAGGTCCTTGGTAACATGTCACACTTTAGGGAATGTATTCATTATTTTCTAACCTAATTATCATCACGCATACACACAACGATTATTTCCTTTTATTAGGTTGGTGTCGACATAGGATACGTCGACACGACGACTCAAATAAACAGTCATACAACGATGCTATATGAGAACGAGAGGGGGATCGAGCACCTGGCTGCTTGGACAAGGGTCTGCTCGTCCTGGTCGTCCTTCTCGCGACGGAGCTCCGACATATACCGGTGGGTTGGCCGGCAGCAGCAGTAGCAGCGGCCTGCAGCAGAAGCGGCAGTGGCAGCAGCGGGCTTGGCGACATCGGTGTGGGCTGAGAACGGTACAGGGTGGCTGACACATCGTGGGGGTAGGTCGAGGCAGACCTCACGGTGGTGGTCGGCGGTGCCAGAGGCGGCGGGGGTGCTCGGGGCAGCGGCTATAGGTGGATGTGGATGGGTGAGTCGGTGATGGTGAAGTCGACGACGACGTTGGACGGTTGGGATGGTGGTCCAGCCGTGAGGGGGTCCGATGGCTGAAGTAGTCCAGTGGTTGCCGGTGATGTCGGGCAGTCGGGGGGATCTCGGGTTGCAAAGGGAACGGCTAGGGTTTGGCTAGGGTTTTGATGAATAGTGAATTAGGGTTTCATATGGGAGGAGTTGTATTTTATAGGTGTTGATTATCGTGGGTATCCTTGAGGTTTGGGAAGACCAGTTCCTCGGGGTAGGGCTAGTCCATATTTAAGGGTGTATACGGGCTTGGTCTGGTCCTATTTTTGGTGAACTTGGCCTCAACTTAATTAAATTACAACTTAATGCGCAAGGCTCTCATTTATGAATATTGTGAAGCTAAGGTGAGACGCAATGACGAGTATCTAAGGTTGCACAATGGTCAGAGGGGGGTAGTCTGGCATGTCTAAGAGATGTTTGTGACCGTGGGTGGAAGATAACTACTGGTATGGTGCTCCATCCTCGAAACAACGGCAATGACATATAATTATTGCACATTTATTCCAATTAAATCTAAGTCTCTCAATTTAATTCAAATTATCCCTAAATTGGTCGAGGGGGTTTATATATATTTGGCTTGACTGTTGAACCAATAGAGTTATATTTTGTCGGTGTCGGCTTCTGGCTTTTGTTCCTCCAGGGTGAAGGACCGGGGGCATTTAGTCCTACTGAAGATGATGGGTTTATCTTCCCTCTGCCTTGTCGAAACCGTAAAGTAGGAACCTTGACTAGGGAGAATCTGGTTTACTGTGTAGGTGGTAGTCACCTGTGTTTGCAGATGAAGGCCCAGACCATGCTTCATGGAATACAATATGCTTATATGTGCAAGTTCAGAGCAGTTCAAAGATAGCCCTTTATTAATAAAATAGGGTAACATCTCTTCGGGGATTACATCATCGAGAGAAGGGACGTTACAATGAGCAGCCACACACTCCTCCAATTTATCTTTCTCGAGGGCTACCCCCAGCGCGAGCAAAGGCTTCGGTGGATTCCTGTGTAGTTTTACCACCAGGGGTTCAGAATTTGTAGGAGGTGTCGGAGCTTCCCTTGGTGGTCTTCGAAGGCAAACGATCATAGGCATAGACGGCGCCAGATGTTCCCTCTGCGGTTGATTTGGCCTATGAAGGCGAACGACCAGAGGTTCGAATGTTGTAGACGGTATGAGATCTTCCTTTGATATTCGATTCGGCTTGCGAAGGCGGACAACCAAAGGTTCGGGTGCCTTTTTGTTCATTTTTATGACAAAGGGAGTGGTTTTGTCGGGACCACGAGCCTTTAGACGAACTCTTAAGGGTTTATATGGTATAGTCCTGGCCTCTGCCTCATCGTTAGCATTACTGCCACCTTCATCTCGGTGGACTTGCTTGTAGAGGATTAAATCAGAGTTGTAGACCTCGACCTCTTTAAACGGGTCCACATCCACAAATTCTGTCTTAACTATGCCATGGTCGTCCACATACTTTAGGCATTGGTGTAGAGTTGATGGCTCGATCATGTATTGGTATATCCATGGTCATCCCAGTAGAAGATTATAGGATACCTCGACGTAAATAACATAGCAAGTAACCTTTGTCTTCAAGTCACTGATCTGGCATTTTAGGCAAATCTTGTCCAGAGGATAGCTTCTTCCAATGTTAAAGCCACTAATGGAAGTATTGGTGGCTACCAGACGATGCATCGGGATGCCCAAGGTCCGAAGCAGACTCCTCGGGATGATGTTAATTGATGAACCAGGATCGATGTACATCCGGTCCACCTTAATGGCGATGATGTACCCTGTGTAATACTGGGGACGATCATGTCGGTTGTTCTTTAGCAACATATCATATTGCGAGAACGTGATATTGGGTATTGCCTCCATGATACTATTGCAGTGGGAGCAAGCAGTCGGGTCCTCAGCTAGCAGTTTGACCTGGGCCAGGTAGGTGTCGACATTCTGTAGTGCCTCACTCAGAGTAGCCCGAGTATCTCTGGAGAGACGCAGAAGCTCGAATAATGACAACTTCGCCAGAGTGTTGGCCAGTTGTGCTAGGATATCAAAGTTGTAGAATTTTTCTAATCCATGAGCTTCATCTTTGTGTAGCGGTTTGTCAAAACGAACCTTATTTTGCTTAGATTTGTTTGCCGTGGGAGGCTGGGATGGACCTGGCTCATAAGCCATAGGTGCTATAGGAGTATCATCGTCGGGAGTGTTATAATCCCACTAGTAGTTGAGTCCTGACCGAGTTGTTCCTGGCATGGCTTCCTTAGTGGTAGGGGACACCATATGGCAGGACTTGGCTTTTCGTGTTTTAGGCCTGACGGCGGAAGATGCTGCTTGCTGCGTCAAGTCTGGGACAAGATCCGGGTGGACCCATATGATTTTTACCCAAGGTACAGTAAGAGGTATCAGCCACGCTGCTTGGTCACGAGCTTGTGGATAATTGACCACCTCCATTATTTTCCTCAGGATCGGTATGACTCTGTCCTGGGCCTATGTTGTCGGAAAGTTCCTGAACTGGAGGGACCATGTTGGCGGCAACTATTACATCACCAAAGTCCAAGGAGAGGACCTTGGTATTGATGAGGCACTGGATGTACCACTTCAAAGTATAGCAGTCCCGCGTCGGGTGGTGGACGTAGAGGTAAAAGTGACAATACTTTGGATTATTTAAGTCTGTCGCTTTCGGCTGGCGTTTGACGTCGAGGAGCCAAAGTTTTCCTCCCTTCATCAGCATATCAAAGATGGTATGACATCATCATCCTCGAAAGAGTAAGTCTTCTTTGGTTTTGGAGCTTCCGCCTATTTTTGCTCAGGCCTCTTGGTTATGTTGGCGACCATAGCCTATTTTTCTTTTCCGTCGCGACTATTGTTGCCGCCGTTGTTGTTCTTGGGACGTCTCCCCATATCATCGACAACAGGGATCTGTATGCCCAAGAGTCGGGCATCCTTGACCTCTTTCTTAGTGCCAACAGTATTTATAATGAACATCGTCCAATCTTTAAGCTGACTATCACCCATCCAGAGGCTGATTGTCGGAAGTAGGTTTCTCTAGCATATCTCCATCAGCGTCATCTCGAGATTTCTTGGAGGCAGCATCAGCACAGCTTGTCGGCACCATTCGATATAATTTCGTGCTAGTTCCTTTTCTCCATGGGCAACGTTTATCAGGAAGGACATAGTCATGTCACTTCTCGCCTTATAGAATCTTTGGAGAAAAAGACTCTTGAGGTCGTCGAATGATGAGATGCAGTTATCTTGGAGGCTACAAAACTAGTCGAAGGCCACCCCGAATAATGACCTGACGAAGAGCCTAGTGAGGATAGCATCATTGTGGGATAGGTACCCTATTGTAGTTTCGAAGTAGCTCATATATCAGCAAGGGGAGGACTTCCCGTCAAATGTGTCAATATTGAAGGGTTTGTACTTGGGAGGATATGGTACATTCATCCATTCCAGTGGATATGGTTGCCGCACTCCGAGATAGCTGAGTGAGTCCTGATTGCTCATAGAATCTATGCGGGCTTGGAGTTCTTGGACCTCCCTCGTCGTTTTCCTATATTCATCTATTGCGGGAGAAGCAGACGACCCTGGTAGAGCATGACGGCCGCCAACGGGGGGAGCGGTTAAATTTGAATCTGCATTAGCTCCAGGATCTTAACCTGAGGCCCTTGGGGGTTGGGTGGCTACAATCGCCTTAATGTTTAGCACTGCTTAGGTTAAGGCTTGCATTAACTCGCTCATAGTTTGTATCATGGCCTCGAAGGTTTTGAGGCGCTGCCAGTTACTGGGGCCTTCGTGGTCATCCTCTGTCATATGTTCCATTCTTACATGAGGCGAGTAGGAAGGGACGGTTGACGTAGCACTTTTCTCCTCGGACTCTTACGATGAATATTTATCGAGAAGAGCTAGTAGTATTGCATCCTGTTTGGACTCTGATGGAACACAACCCCTAGCGTAGGAGGCTGTGTCTCCTAGGTGAGGGTGGCTACCCCCGGTGTATGTTCCTTGAGAATCGCTAGCTCCTCGGAATGCCGAATTATTGTATAGGTCTAGGGGATTACCACCCCCACCTTGCGTAACCCTGCGTAGTTCTGAGGAAGAACTACCCCCAGCGGCTGGGAGCTTCTTCTTTGAGCGGGTGCTCAGGAAAACACCTTCTGCAGGTCCCTCAACTGGTCCTCCTGGTAGTCACCTTCGCAACGCACTGGTAGAGAGTGACGGACTGGAGGTACCCGACTTCTTTTCTCCCTTGGTGGCGAGAAGCCTCCGATTCGAGTAGCATGAGGTGAAGGGCGGCTCCTCTTCCTTTGGTACTTGCACCTGATCTCTGGGTTGTTGTCGGATAGGTGCTTTCTGGTGTAGTCACTCAAAGGTCGACTGCCTGCTTGTGGGTGTTGCCACTTTGTTGTAGTAGCAATTGATAATGATCTTGGCATAGTGATGCCCTTTAGAGAATATTTCACCAGCCATAGTTGTTTCCCTTGCCTTGCGCTTGTGATTGATCATATTACGCAAGTCAAGCAAGGGTTGTTCCACCTTTGTACCCTTTTTGTTGGCCCGGAAGGACTGAGAACACAGGTGCTTATGTATTTTATTTGCTTCCTGATTTGGGGTTCGTATAAGAACTTCCCTCGGATCGTCAGCGGATGATTTTTGAGACCGACGGTGTCTATTTGTCGTTGGAGGCTGGATGCACAAGGCGGTCTTATTTAGCTTTCCATCAGGGGCACGTGTAACGGTTAACGGTGCCTATTGATGGTCAGCTAACTGGATATTTGTTTGAGCCTGATGAGCTCGCACTGCCCCGAGATTCTTTGACTTAGTACCTGCAGGCACGTAGTATAAAGAGTCCAAGTTTGGGCTTTAGCCATTCTCGGCGAGCCGCACAGGATCTGCGTCGCATAAGATATGGTCGAAAACAGAAGTTTTGTTGCTGTCACGGCCGTATGCGGCCGTCTACCTGTGGCTGTGAGCTGGAGCCATATGGTCAGTCTTATGCGGCCTCCTTCTTGGTCGTATAGCACCTGCCTCAGCACCAGAACGACTGGTATCGTAGTGCTTTCCTCTGCCAGAGTCTGGGTGCTGAGCAGTTTTACGTCAGACTGGGATTTCGTATAGACATGGACGTCCTGGGTATTTGCCTGATGACCATCATCAGCAACATAGTGAGAGATGGGAAGTGTCTGCTCCGCAGTTGGGCGAGGCACAGCGGCCTTTGCTACCCATGTCCTGCGGGTCTTCTTGGGATTGGCTAGCCTTGGCGAAGGACTAGCACTTTCTTCCGAGAGCATTTCCTCGAACGCTTGCTAGTCGAAGAGAACTACCAGCATCTTTTGTGTTAAGCCGAGCTTGACCGCATCGGACTGCATTACCAACTTCTCATCAAAGGAAAGGGAGGTCCCTAGCAGAGTCGCCATCTTGTTTGCCATTAAATCAAAAGAAGAACTAAAAGAACTTAATTTAATTAATAAACTAAAGAAAGTACAGAGAAGTCCTAGAAGATAATCTAAGTACAAATTTGTTTTCTGGGGGTGACGATGGAGGGTTAGGAGTGTAGCAACTCCCTTTACTCCATGGATGATCTGATGCAGAAGCTCTTCTCTCTCGCTTGAGTATAGTTTCGCAGATATCCAGCCATGTGTATGGGTGTGGTACCCTATTATTTATAGTCATCCCTAGGCGCATATGTCATGCTCCAGTCCCAAAATACGTAGGACTAGGAATACGTAAGCATGCTAGTCGTATATATATAGAGACTCTAATATATGGAAATCATAACACATACGTACGCTGTATTATGAACAATAATTCATAAGTGGTATATAATTGTCATAAGTCACAGGGCATAACTAAATCTCATCCAAAAAAATAATCATAAAGAAATAAATGATCAAATATGTCAATGAACCAATTATAAACTAGTCAAGAAGAACTAATAGTTGGATGGAGACAAATCCACTACCAAACTAGAATATAAAGGTAAATATAATAAGTATATCATCTAATGATCAGAGAGGCTCGAAGGGAAGACCTCCTAGAAAGATAAAGAAGTAGCAAGTCCTGATCTGTGCTCCTGCCAATAGTCATGATCGTCTACACCTGGAAAGGGACTACGTCCTCAGAGGGGCGTAACAAGATACATAGAAGCATGCCAATAAAGTACTGAAAATAAATATTCAAAGGGTCGTCTAACCGCCTATGTGAATACACCTTGAGAACAACTTTCCAACACGTGGGCTATCTGGCTAAAATAGGATTGGCATGATTCTCTCAAAGAATCAGGGGCCTAAAAAGCATGACGTCTTTTGAACGTCAGAGGCCGCCTGTAGATAATATAGGGGTCATCATACCACGCATCTCCGGCGAAGCGTGCGGGTTACATAAGAAAATTACAAAGGAGCCCAAACGCCTTACATGTTGTTCTCCCCACGCCCATGCTCTATTCATGCCATATCCATGACACGATATCATCTCTAATAACTGCCAAGGCTTCTAATTATGCAAATTCTATCAGCAGTTATCACTATCTGTCGTACGTCCCATACGTACCGGTGGCCAGCCGAATATGCAAGTTCGTGTCCTATATGAGACTCACACTCATGTAACAACTGTATCACAGCCAATAAAACATAAAAATGCCTCATGATAATGGGGTGGTCTCATAAAACTAGGTCAACATGCATAATATATAATAAAGATAAGGTACGACGCCACCGTCGTTGCACCCAAGTTATTTTTGGACGCATAGTTTATATAGCAGTTAAAATATATAAACTAAATGACAGAAATAAAATGCATGCACCATATAGAATATAAATTATAGTACAATGGCAAGGTATACTTGCCTTCTCTAAAAAAGGATGAAGTTCCAACTCAAGGCATCGTCCGATCTACCCGTCACATAAATTAAACAAGTTAGGTTACAAATATGGGTGAATAGGTTCCTCTATTTTAATCTATTTTAATTCTGAATAAAATAACCTAAAATAATATTTTAATCTTATTATAATCTGATTTTATTGTTTAAACCCTAATTTTGGTCCAAAGAAAGTCAACTTTACGAATTTGGGATCTATGGCACACAAATCGAGGCAATCCGTTGACCAAAAAGTTAACCAACTCAAATCTGGGATTTGTGTGTAGAATACTATGGATTTCAGCTCTATATGAATGTCGGAATCAACGGTTTCATAAAATCACAAGTCGGTAAAGAGTTATGGCCACATAGGCGCACAGATGATAATTTTCGGTGGTTTTCTATTTACGTTTACGTTGCACGAATTTTACAGTAGACTAAACTTGTATGTTAAATTCTAGAAAAATACTTTTATGGAAGTTCATCATGTTAAATTTTTAAAACTTTAAACGTCTCATAATTTTGGGTTCGAGGTCTCCCAAAATCTCGAAAATACCAAAATGCGTCTGATTTCGGACAACTGACACTTTTAGAATTTTTTAGAAAATAGGTTCAGAAATTATTAAAATAATTTATATATTCAGAAAACTAACCTTGATATGGTTCTAACAAAAAAAACTAGAGCACGTTTGGAGTCTGGAGCTAGGAGGTATCGTCTTTTTAAGTCGTCATAACTACTTGAAAATGAGGCTAAATTTATGACAAATTTTAACTATTTTTGGACGAAAAAGAGAGGAGTTTGGGGAAGAAAAATATGAAATAATTTTTTATTTCATTAGTCTAATAGGTATTTATAATGATGGAGACTATTTAATTGAATACGACTAGGATTGGCTAATTTGGATATGATTATGATCAGTTTAAATAAGGATAGGATATGCATGAAGTTGCTTTCCTAGTAGACTCAGGATTTGAATTAGTTTAAAATATAGTTTAAATTTATCTCAATAATTTATAATCTTAAATAAAATTAAAGATAATACAAATAATTTATATATAATCTTATTAATATCTATTAACACTAAATTAGCATATATCTAATATTAAGACTTTATATATCCAAATAAATCCTCCATAATTCTAAAAATCCAATAATTCCTTAAAAGTTTAAATAAATTAAAAAATATATTTAAATATTTTAACTAAAAATAAATTTTTGGTAGTAACAACATTCAAGTATGGTCTCATAGTAAATCATGGAAGTCCTAAAAATTTACGTTTCTTAAGTTTTAATTACCCAAAATTTTTAGAAAAATCTCCAAAAATCTAAAATAGCCTAAAAATAATTCTAAATAAATATTTATATAAGTAAATATATCAAAAAATTTATTTTCTAATTAACTAAGAGAATACTATAAAAAAATTCAACATCTATAATAATATAATAATATAAAATACACACAAAATACCAATTTTGGATGAGTGAGTTTACAATCTACCCAACTTACAAGAATTTTGTCCTCAAAATTAAAAATAAGGAATAATTTGTTAATTCTTTCACATTCGTATCTAAGACAAGTCAACCGTAATCTTTTCCAAAATTTAAATAACAAAATCTATTCAAATCCATCGCAATCACTTCAAAATTAAAATAACCACTGTTCAAATCAAATTCAACCTATCGTAATCACTTCTCGATTTTTAAATCATCAACATCCAAATTTAAGTCAAATCCATATAACATCTTCAAGATTTAAATAACCTACATCAAAATTTAAATCACGATTTTTAAAACTCATAATCTCCTCTAGATTTTGAATAATAAGAATTCTAATCAAATCTTATTCCTATTCTCAACTTAGGAATTTCGTACTCTTCAAATTTTTAAATTTAATTTCCATCCACAACATTTTAAATAGATGATCCAACAATCAACATTCAAATTTTAATTCAAATCATCAAATTGTATAATTTTGAACTCAATCCATCAATGTTCATGTTTAGAGTTCTATTATTTATTTATTTTTTTCTCAAAATTTTAAATCGTTAATTCAATCTCTAATATTCAAAATTTAAATCATGTACACAATTTATAAATATTCGGTCCGCAATATCAAGATTACAAAATTTATTAAATCATCATCATCTTAATCATTCTTCTAAAAAAAATCTTAAAATTTAAAATAACTTAAATCTCTCAATCTAATCTTACTTAATCACAAAAAAAAAAATTACCTCAAGTTGACAATGCAACTTCTACCCAACTTAGAATTTAACGATATATCACACAAGACTATACTTTTAAGATAAATATTCCTCAAATTATTTAATCGTGTTATTCAATATATCCTCAAAAATTTTAAGACCAAATATATCACATGTTTTACGCCCTTACTCACAAAAGATAACCATCTAATAATGCGTACCTAGTATTATCCATGTATCTAACTTATATCAAGCATGAGCGTTCGTCTTTCCGAAATAGGAGAAGATAAAAAACAACAATAAATAATTTAATGAGGAGGTGATAGAATACAAGTACGGGGTTCAAGGCGATTAAAGAATTCAAAAAGAGAGTTGTAAGGGCAGTTACGGATGAGATCCTATTTTTGTAAATTTCTATTAACATGCTCATATCAGTACAGTTATGTAACTGATAAGATATGCTCGAACATGTCTAAAGGGCAAGTATATTCGTCTAACAAGCTGACTCAACTATATCTCAATCCACGTAAAATAGTCATATAAAGAGCGAACCAACCGCACTAAGGTTAGCTAGACCATAATACACTGATTCTAATTTAGACAATGTATTAGTGTGGTCCCCCAATAATACATATGTCATGAACAAGCTCGATAAAAAATAAGCTTGTAAAACTAGGCTGTAATAGCAGCATGAGTCATGATATTCCAACATATAAGTATGTAAGATTATGATGAGTGAAAGGTACAAAATAATATAAGTTCACCAAGAAGATGAGACTCGTCTGGTATTGTGACTCTACAGTAGCCATACTAACTTCTTGTCTAATTCTCTAGTCGACCAAATGGGGGTATGGGCCTCTAAAGTTCTACAGTCTGGATAAACACTATCTTCTTATGCTAGCCTATAGTTTATGTCATTCAATTACACTTTATTAATCGGTCAAAAGGACTTTGTGATACTAGGTTGTGAGGCATACTACCTAACTTACATGAATTAACTAATACTGTAACTGCCTTAAGGGGATTCTACAAAATAACCTTGTCCTTATAAATAAAGTAGAAACTCTTGTTGGGATATACGAGAAAAGATATTGGTACTTATTAAGGTTCCTATTGTATTATAAAACTCCATAGGTAATGGTCATCTTAAGTTTTAATCATAGTGCTTATAGAACAAAAGCGTTAATATTAAGAATGGATAAGTTATTGGCTCTCAAGTGAGAGAGGATATAACTTTATTGAGATATGTGGAAAAGATTACTTAATTTAAAACTAAAGTATAATCATAAAATCATAATCTAAATGAGCAACTCAACTATCAAATTCCAACTACTAAGCACAAAATTTTAAAATTTAAGATTACAACTATAATCCTAGCAAACTATATATCCTAACATAAAAGAAAATCACTTGGCCTACAATCAGAAGGGTTATGTGGCACGAATTGAAAGATGAAGGAAAAAATTTAGTCGTCGCACAAATAGCGAGCGTTAAGGTTTCGAAGAAACAAGATATGAAATTAAATAGAGAGACTCTTAATAATATCATGGTTTTCTAAGAAAAAGGTGGTATGCTAATCTCTGTGTTCGAGGTATGATCAAGAAAAATATTCTATTCATTCCTCTTGGTTTCCTAAGGTACTGTTCTGCTAATATCAAGACAAGAATCTAAATTTATAGTTCTCTAATATTATCTCACTATGAAAGTTAGGTTTAGTCATAATATACAACCTTGGATTTCTATTGGTTCCTCAATGCTAGGGTCAAACGATATGGTCAAATTTTTAACTAACCCTATTAGTGTCTATACTATCTCAAGTCATTCATAAATATATCAAGGGATAATGGTCAATTAATTTACAAGTAAGGGATGCTAGGGTTCATTAGGTATGCTAAACTTTTAGGAGCTGCCATTATTCCAATTTATTTTTCTTAGTAGGTATGTTATCATAATTATCATCCTAACAACAAGAATACCTATATTCTAGCAGAAGGCTATACTCGAGGAACTATTAGGGAAGTACATGAATCAAGCAGGATACAATTATTTAAATAGAACGGATTGGAAGAAAGGTGAGTCATAGTCAAATGTGGATGAGACATAAAACTCTAATCCTAGGTGCAGGCACACTCGATACAGTTACGTAACTGAAACGGATAACTCAACCTGCATGGGCCACCACAAAAATATGTCACGTCCCAGTCCCAAAATACGTAGGACTAGAAATACGTAAGCATGACAGTCGTATGTATATGGAGACTCTAATATATGGAAATCATAACACATACATATGTTGTATTATGAATAATAATTCATAAGTAGTATATAATTATCACAAGTCACAGGGCATAACTAAATCTCATCCATAAAAATAATCATAAAGAAATAAATGATCAAATATGTCAATGAACCAAATATGAACTAGTCGAGAAGAACTAATAGTTGGATGGAGACAAATCCACTACCAAACTAGAATATAAAGGTAAATATAATAAGTACATCATCTAATGATCAGAGAGGCTCGAAGGAAAGACCTCCTAGAAAGATAACGAAGTAGCAAGTCCTGATCTGTGCTCCTACGAATAGTCATGATCATCTACACCTGGAAAGGGACCAGGTCCTCAGAGGGACGTAATAAGATACATAGAAGAATGCCAATAAAGTACTAAAAATAAACATCTAAATGATCGTCTAACCGCCTATGTGAATGCACTTTGAGAACAACTTTCCAACACGTAGGCTATCTGGCTAAAATAGGATTGGCATGATTCTCTCGGAGAATTAGGGGCCTAAAAAGTATGACGTCTTTTGAACGTCAAAGGCCCCATGTAGATAATATAGGGGTCATCATACCACGCATCTCCGGCAGAACGTGCGGATTACATAAAGAAAGTGCAAAGGAGCCCAAATGCCTTACATGTTGTTCTCTCCATCCCATGCTCTATTCATGCCATATCCATAACACGATGACATCTCTAATAACTACCGAGGCTTCTAATTATGAAAATTCTATCAACAGTTATCTCTATCCGTCGTAGGTCCCATACGTACCGGTGGTCAGCCGAATACGCAAGTTCGTGTCCTACATGAGACTAACACTCGTGTAACAACTGTGCCACGTCCAATGAAATATAAGAATACCTCATGATAATGGGGCGGTCTTGTAAAACTAGGTCAACATGCATATTATATAATAAAGACAAGGTACGACGCCACCGTCGTTGTACCCAAGTTATTCTTGGACGTACAGTTTATATAGTAGTTAAAATATATGAACTAAATGACAGAAATAAAATATATGCACCATATGGAATATAAATCACAGTACAATAGCAAGATATATTTGCCTGCTCTGAAAAAGGATAAAGTCTCAACTCAAGGCGTCATCCGATCTACCCGTCACATAAATTAAACAAGTTAGGTTACAAGAGTGGGTGAATAGGTTCCTCCATTTTAAACTATTTTAATTTTGAATAAAATAACCTAAAATAGTATTTTAATCTTATTATAATTTGATTTTATTGTTTAAACCCTAATTTTGGTCCAAAGAAAATCAACTTTACAGATTTGGAATCCATGGCACGCAAATCGAGGCGATCCGTTGACCAAAAAGTCAACCAACTCAAATCCTATATTTGTGTGTGAAATCTTATGAATTTTAGTGCTATATGAACACCAGAATTGACGGTTTCATAAAATCACAAGTCGGTAAAGAGTTATGGCCACAAGGGCACACAGATGAAAGTTTTCGATGGTTTCCTATTTACGTCTACGTTGCACGAATTTTACAGTAGAATAAAATTATATGTTAAATTCTGTAAAAATAATTTTATGGAAGTTCATCATATCAGTTTTTTGAAACTTCAAATGGCTCATAATTCTGAGTTCGGGGTCTCCCAAAATCTCAAAAATACCAAAATGCGTCTGATTTTGGACAGCTCGCACTTTTAGAATTTTTTGGAAAAATAGGTTCAGAACTTATTAAAATAATTTATATATTCAGAAAACTAACCTTGATATAGTTCGAACAAAAAAAACTAGAGAGCGTTTGGAGTCCGGAGCTAGGAGATATAGTTTTTTTAAGTCGTCATAACTACTAGAAAATGAGGCTGAATTTATGACAAATTTTGACTATTTTTGGACGAAAAAGAGAGGAGTTTGGGGAAGAAAAATATGAAAGATGAGTTTATTCCATAATTCTAATAGGTATTTATAATGGTGGAGACTATTTAATTGAATACGACTAGGATTGGCTAATTTGGATATGATTAGGATCAGTTTAAATAAAGATAGGATATGCATGAAGTTGCTTTCCTAATAGACTCAGAATTTGAATTAGTTTAAAATATAGTTTAAATTTATCTTAATAATTTATAATCTTAAATAGAATTAAAGATAATACAAATAATTTATATATATCTTATTAATATCTATTAACACTAAATTAGCATCTATCTAATATTAAGACTTTATATATCCAAATAAATCATCCATAATTCTAAAAATCCAATAATTCCTTAAAATTTTAAAAAAATTAAAAAAATATTTAAATATTTTAACTCTAAAATAAATGTTTGGTAGTAACAACATTCAAGTATGGTCTCATAGTAAATCATGAAAGTCCTAGAAATTTACGTTTCTTAGGTTTTAATTACCCAAAAATTCTAGAAAAAATATCCAAAAATCTAAAATAGCCTAAAAATTATTCTAAATAAATATTTATATAAGTAAATATGTTAAAAAAGTTATTTTCTAATTAACTAAGAGAATACTCTAAAGAAATTCAATATCTATAATAAATATAATAATATAAAATACACACAAAATATCTATTTTGGATGAGGGAGTTTACAGCGCATATGTTGGGCCACATGGATGTTGGAGGGTGCCATGTGTCCCTTCTTAACATGGTGCAGCTGTAACTGTGAGCAGGTCAAACTGCTACGTGGGTGCTTGTTGGAATTTTTCGTTACTGAATATCTGGGTGGTTCTCGTCCTTTGTGGACGTAACTTGGTCAGCTTGATACATAGTCTGCACTTGGTTGGAAAGAATCACTCTTGTCGTAACAGCAATATTTGGTCTTCATGGAGTCTGAAACACATGTAGCCAAAGAGGCATGGGACGCATGGGACCAGAGACGCATAGAACACATGAAACCTGGGACGCGTGTGGCCAGAGATGCATGGGACGCATAGAGTCTGTGACACATGGGGCCAGAGACGCATGGAGTCTGGGACGCATGGGGCCAGAGATGCATGGGACCGCATAGAGTCTGGGATGCATGGGGCCAGGGACGCATGGGACCGCATAAAGCCTGGGACGCATGGGGATAATTGTGTTGTACACGTGGCACTACACATCTATCGAGAGTGAAGTTCTGTGCTGACGTGAGACTTCTGTCGTTTAGTGTGTTCACTTCTTTTGATGCATTCCGAAAATCCTTTTTGTCAGGATTCTGTGTCAGAGACGATCCTGCTGATATGATGACATATAGGTCCCTCGGCGGCCAGGCTGCTTTGGCTGATTGGAACCCATAGATGTCTTATTTCTTGGCCGCAGAAAGACTCTACGGCCTGATCTCTTCTGAGTTTTTATTTTGGGGCGCAGGGTTGCATGGATGCATATTTTTCATGCTTCTATAATATATATATATAGGCAGTAGCCGACGGGTGCGCCCAGACGGGGTAGGTTTGGGCAGACTCTATATGTTGACTGAATATTTAAATAGTTTTAATATCCAGAAATTTATTTATTAATTAGTTTTGACCTAATTAACTCCAAATAAATATGTAAAAATATCAAAAAATTCTAAAAAATTTATAGAAAATGTAAATACTATTATAAATCCTAAAAAAATACTTGAAACCAAATTATGTTCCTAGGCTTGCAAAATAAATCCTATAATTCCTAAAAAAATTAGTATTTAGCCTATTTTAAGATCAAATAAATCTAATTAAATTCCAAATAAATTATAAAAAAAATATTTAAGTATTTTATCCCTAAAATAATTTTTTGGTAAAAAAATATGCAAGTATGGTCTCACAGTAAATCATGGAATCCCTAGAAAATTATGTTTTTTAGGTTTTAATGACCCAAAAATTCTAAAAAATCCAAAAAATTCTAAAATAGCCTGAAGATGATTCTAAATAAGTATTTATATAAGTAATTAAATCAAAAATATTATTTTCTAATTAACTAAAAAAATAGCCAAAAAATCTAATAATTTAATAAAAATACTAAAATTAAAAATTAAAAATTAGGGATTTTACATTGAGGTACATTCTTCTTCTGGGATTTTTCGAAGTGTACTTCTTTTTGCTTTTCTTTTTCTACCGCAGTAGGCTTCAAAGGACCATGTTCGGCTGTGACTGGGTCAACCGAATTTGATGAAGCAGAAGGAGTATCAGGAGCATCTTTCAGGACAGACTCATAAGTTTTATGATAATCTTTTTTGGACCAAGTACCAGTCATGACTTCTTCTTCGGGCATCGGATAAAGAAGCGCCATGTTACTAGACTTGAGTTTCTTTTTGGTATGCCTCTATTTGGAATGAGTCTATGAGCTAATTTGATCGTAACCCAATCTGCTACAGGATTTGTTAAACTGCACTTGGAGTTATAGAAGAATACGTTGTCCCTTGCCAAAATTCAAAAATTCAGCTTTCTGGAAATTATACCCCATATTTTGTATCAAGCATACAGATTGTTGGTTGTATTGATAAAATTAGGGATGCTTCTCCTCAGCCACACTAGTTGAGGTTGATGCTCTAATTATAGAAGGAGAAAAGAGAATTTGTGTAGGTACACCTTCATAAGCAAGAAAAATTTATTGTGTCCTATACAGCGGAACACTGTCAATCATGCACCATTGCCGATATGTCAAACGAAGGTTGCGAGTAGAGCTTGGTAGGGGCAATATTCAGGTTTTGAAATATAATCTCAAGCGGTATGTCTTCTTGAGGTTGATCTTGATCTCTGTCTGAGTGATGATCCGAAGAAATCATATTGCACGGTTTATACTTCTTGTCCTTCTTGGATTTTGAATTGGAAGATGCTGCTTCCTGGTCTAATCTGGCAGCAGGTCAGGATGAATCAACATAATTTTGCCATGATCTATGGTAAGAGGCACCAACCCTTCTGTTTGACTTCAAGAGGCGAAAGATTTACCACTTATATTGTAGCTCGAGGTATTGGAATAACGTCGTTAGGGACTTCTTGTGCTGGAAAATTACCAAATTCAAGATATACCATATTGGCGGTGACCGTCTTCTCCTTATTGTGAAAGGTGGTAGCTTTGGCATCTATCAACTGTTGTATTTTTTTTTTCAAGATATAACAAGCCTTGGTAGGATGTTGTACATACCGATGGTATAAACAATACTTTGGGTCATCTGTTTTATTGGCCTCCTCCGGTCATTTGATATCGGGTAACTGCAATCTACTGCTCTTCATCAGACAGTCAAAAATACTGTGTATGTCGCTCTCGTCAAAGGAATATTCCTCCTTAGGTCTGGAAGATTTTGGAGGTTTTTGTGCTGGAGGAGAGGGGTGTTGCTTTGCCAAATTTATTGCTAAGGCTTCCTTTACTTTGTTGTTGCGATTATTCGTATGGTTGTTGTTGGAGAAGGAGCACTTTCCTTCCATATTGGTTATTTGTATCCCTAAGTTACGTGTCACATTTGTGTTACCTTCAGCAGCTTCGGCCCCGATGATGAACATCGTCTAGTCTTAAAATTGAGTTGGACCCGTCTAGAGCCCTACTATAGATAGTAGATTCTTTTGGCAAGTAGCGATAAATGCGAAATATGGAATACTGGAAGTCAACTTCAGAGTTGCTTGCCTGAAACGCTCTATAAATTTGTGAGCAGATTCCTTCTCCTTCTGTTTGATATCGATGAGCGAAGACATCGTCATATTCATGCCTCCCCCATAGAATAGTGAAAGAAAAGATACTTTATTTTATCAAACGAGGATATACAGTTATCAGGTAAACTGCGATACCAATCGTAGGCTATGTCGGCCAAGCATTCTACGAACAATTTGGTAAGGAGAGCATCCTCTTTCTGTAAGTGAGTCATCATCATATTAAAGTAATTAATATATTAGCTCGGCAATGTCTTGCCTTCAAATAAGACTATTAATTAGGATTTGTATTTAGGAGGGAAGAAAATATTATCCCAATGAGGAGGATAAGGTTGTTTCATCCCCAGCTTGTGGAGTTGGTCTTTGTTCTTTAAAATATCAACATGTGCATGCAACTCCCGGATGGCTTTGAGGATCTTCTTGCTCGAGTGGTGCAGCTGACTGGTAAGATCCTGGTTGAATAGGTATTACTACCGACGGAGGTCTATTTCCAATATTGGGAGGATTAAGAGTTGGCGCTGCTGACTCTTAGTTTGGGATTGCTTCTGGATTTGTGTTACCCTACAAGGGGTGTTATTCTAGGAGTAGGCTATACAGGTATGAATGGAGCCACTTGGACATGAACTGGTATAGCATAATATTGGACAGTCATCATTTGATGCATATTTTGTATCATGGTGTGCATGTCCCTGAGGGCAGCCTATAATGAGTTGAGGCATTGTTCGGTGCTTTCTGGTGGAGGAGCGTCTTGTTTATCATCGATGGCATAGACACTAACATCTTTGTGTATAACAGAGAGATTGGTAGAAAGAACCTTGTAGTTGGAGTCTACACTGTCAGTTTTAAAATCAGGGGGATTGCTATCCCCAGCCACGAATTTTGAGGAATGGGAATTTTCGGGAAGAACGAGCTCCAGTCTTCGAGAACGGGTATTTTGGTATACTCCTTCAAAGGAGTCGACGAGTTGGTCAAATCTCCTCTGGCTGGGTGTTCTTGAAAAATTTTGTCTTGATTGTCTCCCGCCACGGGGAAGATGCGAAGCTATGTATGCTGGAGCAAAGAATGGTTCATCGTCATCATACTCTTGGTTGTCATCTTGCTTTGTATGTCGAGGTTTGGGAGACATAGTATAAGTTAATCGGTCAAACACAGACCATTTTGCTTATGCACAATAATATTTGATTAGTACCTTATGACAATTGCAACGATGTTCATTAGGAAACACAGTTGCAAAGTCAGAAGGATCTCTCTCCTTATGATTTTTTACAATATGCTCACATAAATCAGAAGAGGGAAGTTTAGAGAAGGAAGAGGGCAAAATCTCCCTCTTTACATGAGATACATTGAATCTTCTATGTACATTTTTGGTCCCATGGTTTAGAGTGAGGTATTGGCTTGATTGGCGAGTGATTCGTCATCTCTCAAGATTTTGTTCTTCACGGATGAGAATAAGTTGTCTCTAGCAGTCTTCTTATGTACGCGTGCACAAATAGCATGTTGTGAAGAGGTTAACCTTGTTTGGCGCACTTTATGTGGTGCAGACAGAGTTGCCGCAGTTTGCCTATGTGCATTTAATTTTGCACGAAGGTCTTGGCCTGGCGCACTAATAGTAGACTTCTGACGAGTAGTACATAACTTTTTCTCCACTGTGTACGTGATCATGATGTTAGGGGAATAATTTTCCCTGACTAACGCTTTATTAGTGCGCCTGTAGTTTTTCTTCTACTGGCATAGATTATGGAGAAACTTTTATCTCTTTTTGGAGAGAGTGCCTGTAGAGAGATTGTCTTGGACAGCAGTGTCCATAACTTGCTTGCCCCACACTTTACAATAAATATGTGCTGGTTCAGAATCTTAGGTGTGGATCACATTTTGCTTGATATTGCACGAGTTGCGCGATTTATATCCCTTGTTTAATACAAGGGACTCAAAAGCTTGGGTGTGGATCACCATTTACTTGATATTGCGCGAGTTGCACGATTTGTATCCCTTGTTTAACGCAAGGGACTACGAATCTTGGGTGTGGATCACCCTTTGCTTGATATTGCGCGAGTTGCGCGATTTGTATCCCTTGTTTACTGCAAGGGAGTTGTCCACCAAGTCATTAATCTGAACTTGGTTGACAAAATTAACAAAGGAGCTCTCGTCAATCAAAATATATTTTCCCTTGTTGACAGCAACTTCAAAATATGTGTGATGAGGCTTGGGTACCCACACTTTACGGGTCTTTCTCGACTTGAGTGCGGATGAGGGGTGAGCACTACCCCTAGAATAGTGCATTTGTTTGTATGCTTATTAGTCAAACTTCATGACCAAAGTTTTTTGCGTCGAGCCGATCGACATAGCGTCGCATTGAGCTATCACTTTCTCGTTAGAGGAAAAAGTCTTCCCCAACAGAGTCGCCATCTTTGTTTGTGATGAACAAAGGTCGTATGCACTTTGTATTACAAACTATTAAAAGAAAGAAGAGTACAAATGATCCTAGACAAGAATCAAAGTACAATTGATTGTGGAGAAGTATAGATATAGAAATCTAATCTGCAAAAAATTATTTTAATACTTGGACTACACGACGATGAAGAAATACAAGGATGCTGTGAACAACTTTAAGAGTTGGACATTGAGAAAGCTTTGGCAACAACAGTACGACAAGCTTCTATTTCTCTTATTATGTTCTTGAACTTCAAAGACTTGGAATTTCAGCCTCCTTAACATACACAATGATCCTATATTTATAGGATTTGAGAGCATTTATGATAGTGTGCGCGTACTTTGGATAATTTGTACTGTGTGTGCATTTTTGATGGGGTGACATCCCACGATCTAGTGCGTGAGTGCACAAATTATTGTCTACTTGACACATGGCTTCCTATACGAGGAAAGCGTAGGTCATGGGACAGTTATTTGTGCATGTTTCACGAGAAACATGGCATGTAGGACACGTAATCGTAACTTCTCTTTGTTAGTTAGGATCGTATGCACACTTTAGAAGTGGTATGGATACTGGGGTACTTTTGGAAAGATTGGCTATACAAGCCGTCTTTTGAAGAAGTAGATGTGATGGCGCACTTTTAGGAAAATATCCATGATGGCGCACTTTTGTAGGAATTGGTCGTGATGGTGCACTTTTGAGAAGTTGGCTGTAATGGCGCACTTTTAAGAAGTTGGCCATGATGGCGGACTTTTGAGAAGTTGGCCTTACGGCACACTTTGAATAGGTTGGCCTTATGGCGCACCTTTGAGGAAGTAACCATGATGGCACACTTTTGTGAAAATTGGCCATGATGTCGCACTTTTGAGAAGTTGACCGTGATGGCGCACTTTTGAGAAGTTGGCCTTACGACGCACTTTGAAGAGGTTGGTCTTACGGCACACTTTGAAGAAATTGATTCGTACTAGCCGCTAAATGACAACCTACGTTTGCGTGCCATAGATCAGCTGTAACAATGGCTTCTGACATCCCCGACTGTTGTTAAGTTGTCAGATTCATCGCGTTTAATGCTCGGGGAAAAAGTAGACACGTAATTTTTGCACTTGTCTTTATTGCCGAAAGCAGCTTGAAAGTGCGTCATTCTTCCTATGTATAGTTTATTTTTAGAAAACTGTGCCATTTTCAAGAGGCGCACTTTTTATACTTTTACAAGCGCGACTAAGAAAAATTTTAGTATCGTTTGATCGGGACAGATTGAATCAAGATCATTTCCTCGTTATGGATTGGTTTCTTCGAAATCAAGTCCCACATTCAGCGGATCATGCCTCAAGGAAGGACTCGGCGTCAGAGTCGTGAGGGGCCTTTCCGTTGCGTTGGTTTCTTTGCTCATTTTTTATGTTGCTTGGTTGATTTCGCGTAGGTTTTATGACTTATGTTTTCTTGAATGGTTTCGATATATTCCATTATATTTATTCTTTGAACTTTGCATTTGTTTCAAACTTTAGGAGACTGAGGCAAGGATATATTGATTGTCTGTTGATGCGTACAGGTGATCGAGTAGGCAACGCGTGAGCGGAGTCTTAAAGATCTTTCCCTTTATCTCCCTAATTCACTAACTTGTGAGTGACCTTACTTTTGATTACTTGACCCTTCTTTTAGGTCTTCACTCTTAATAATATGACTCATTTGTGCGTTCCGATCAACGATACCATAATAATAAAAATGAGTTAATATAATAAGAAGTAGACATGAAGCACTGATGCTCATAACATATAAATCATCGAACGATCACCTTGTTGCATGCTTGTCCGTTATGCATGTACGTATTTACGTTTAAGTTGTAGCTAGAACTTATTTATCTATAATTGTGCAATGAGTAGTACATATTTACAATATGATCACTTGAGTTGGTAGACTATATATCAAAGTATGCCATGAAGTCCATTTCCTTATGTTGTCTTACATGCCTTGTTTGATAACTTAGTTTTGAGACGATTCATGGTCAAGGAAGACTTGTGCACAAGATTAGAGTTCTATGAACGGTCATCGGGGAACGGGGACTGCTTCAGCCTAGGTATAATATTTTCTAGCTTAAGTCCTAGCATTGGATGAGTCAGAACATCCGCTAAGGGCTAGCTACCCGAAGCGGAAAGATAGCCAACCATCCCTCGTCCGACCAGTGACCATGCTATGTATATTTAAACTGTGCAAGCTAACTGCGTCTTCGTGGCAAGAAAGGTCATGGTAAGCCTTGTGCAGATGGTTCAGATGGCACAGTTAAAAGTCATCGAGCGGTGGCACATTTTGTTATGTCATTTATCTTTATCATTGCTTGTAACTTGAATTAGGGCAAGATAGAAAGATCACATAATAATAATATTGCATGTTCACATCAATACTGTGTCAATTTGGTGCGTTGAGTTAGCTCTCCCTTACCGGTATATTTTGATTTATTGACTCTCGTTGCAGCAGGTTTTTCGAGCCAAGGCAACGTGGCGAGGAGCTGAATCTTTCCCCCAACCATTTACTGACCTGACGCGTTCGTGTTCGTGACTTCTGTGGCGTACATACCAATGTTCGGAGCTCGCATATACCCTATTTTGAAGCTCCAAGAAGATGGTGTAAACACGTACCCAAGGTGGTTTGTCTTTTGAAATTTAGTAAGGGATGTAATGGATCAGCTATCTCATTTTGCGTCCATCTTGTAAGCCCGTGTGGCACCCCTTTACTTGTGAGTCAAAAGTTTGTAATATAGATGTTCATTATCAGTAAAGAGAACTTTTTTCATTTTAATGTGTGTTATTCAAATTTTATACTCTGTTGCATGTGTTTCGAAGTATATCATTATGCCTAGGACTTGTGCGGGCGTGCCTTACGCTCGTACGACATCACGTCCGGGGGACGATTATCGATTATGCGAAATTGGGGCGTAACAATATACAACTCTGCTTGCTTCTCCGTCGGCAGTCCAACTTTGAAGGGTATGAAGTGTGCTGACTTGGTCAACCTGTCCACAATTGGGGCGTAACAATAGCATCTTTTCTACCAGGTGATCGTGGTAATCCCGAGACAAAGTCCATAGCAATATGCTCCCACTTCCATTCTGAAATGGGTAAAGGCTGTAGAAATCCTCCTGGTCTTTGACGTTCTGTCTTAACTTGCTGGCATACTAAGTATCTCGAGATGAATCTGGCTACATCCTACTTCATCTCGTACCACCATACATCATATCTCAAGTCTTTATACATCTTTGTTGCACCTGGGTGGATAAAATATTGGGATTTATGAGCCTCTTGCATTATCTCTTCTCTCAATCTCCCATTGGGTACACAGAGTCTAGTGCCATGCCTCAGTGTCTCGTCCTCTGCAAGGATAAAGTCCTCAAGTAATCCTACATGTACTTGGCTCTGATGTTGCAAAGACTCTCATCCTGAAACTGAGTCTCCTTAATCTTCTCCATAAGTCTTGATTGGACTTGCATATTCATCAACTGACCCGAAACTCCTGGAATAACAACTTATATCCCCAAACTTTCTAAATCCACCAAGAGATGTCTATCTATAGTCAGAAATATCGCTAGCGGATATCGGCTAAGTGCGTCTGCTACTACATTAGCCTTCCCTGGGCGATATTAGAGGTTGATGTTAAAATCTTTCATAAGCTCCAGCCACCCTCTACCATATATTTAGTTCTTTTTGA
The DNA here is from genome assembly GCA_036927795.1 of Iris macrosiphon. NCBI lineage: Eukaryota > Viridiplantae > Streptophyta > Magnoliopsida > Asparagales > Iridaceae > Iris > Iris macrosiphon. The sequence continues at coordinate 117,649,629 of JAYESA010000015.1, read as the reverse complement.
GTGAAGACATATTTTAGGCTCTTTGTAATCTGTGAATATCTCTACTCTTTCTCCATACAAGTAGTGCTTCCAAAGCTTTTAGGCGAATATGACCGTTGCAAGCTCTAGGTCATGTGTCAGATAATTTTTCTCATGAGGCCTTAGTTGCCTAGAAGCATATGCTATCACCCTCTTATTCTGCTCTAGCACACATCCTAATCCCTTTCCAGATGCATCATTATAGATGGTGAATCCTCTTGACCCTGAAGATAAAGCAAGAATTAGGGCTATAGTCAACCTTTTCTTCAACTCATCAAAGGTTGTTTGGCATGCTTCTGTCCATACAAACTCTTCATCCTTCCTGGTGAGTCTAGTCATTGGCTCTGCAATTTTGGCAAAGTCTTGCACAAACTTTCTGTAGTAGCCTGTTAATACCAAGAATCTTCTAACCTCGGCTACTGACCCTGGAGTAGTCCATGATTCAATAACTGCAATCTTCTTCGGATTTATTACTATGCCATCCCCTGTCAATAGATGTCCCAAGAATTCTACCTTGTCTATGAAAAACTCACACTTGGAGAGATTTCTGTATAGTTTCTTCTTTTTTAATGTCTCCAGAACTATCCTCAAGTGCTCCTCATGTTCTTCCGGGGTCTTGGATTAGATCAAGATATCATCAATGAATACAACTATGAATTTGTCCAAATATTAGTAAAAGACCTTGTTCATGAGATTTATGAAAATGGCTGGGGCATTGGTACGTCCAAAAGTCATTATCAGGAACTCATACTACCCATATCTGGTGTTGAAGATCATCTTTGGAATGTCCTGCTCCCTGACCTTCACTTGATAGTACCCAAGCCTCAAATCTATCTTGCAGAATATCTTCGCACCACTCAACTGGTCGAAAAGCTCATCTACCCTGGGTAAAGGATACTTATTTCTAATTATGATGTTGTTCAGAGCCCGGTAGTCTATGCACATCATAACTGTCCCATCCTTCTTAGGTACAAAAGTACCGTTGCTCCCCAGGGCGAAGCACTAGATCGAATGAAGCCTTCTATCTACAAGTTCATTAAACTGCTCCTTTATCTCCTTTGACTCCTTAGGATTTATCCTATAGTAGTTTTATGAGACGGGAGCGCCCCTAGAACTAAGCCAATGGTGAACTCTCTATCTTGATCTACTGGAAGACTGGGTAGCTCATCTGGGAAGACATCTATGAACTCTGTAATGATGGGGTAAGGCAGTTCCTTCTCTTCTACTACTGCTCCATAGTTGAATCCCTCAATCCTTTCCTTTACTTCCCTCCTGACTTCAAACTGGGGCTCTCCTGGTGGTCTTAAAATAACACTCCCTTGATGACAATCAATAACTGCAAAGTGCTCACTCAACCAATCCATTCCAAGGGCTATGTTGAATCCCGGGTATGGCATTACGAGAAGCTTGGCTCTAAACTCTCTGCCTGCTATGGTAATAGGGAAATCGCAAATATCGTTGACTAATACCATACTACCACTGTCACGACCCGCACCCGGTTTAGGGGCACGAGTGCGTGGGTACGTCCAGCCTACGCCGCAGCATCGACGGTAGAACGCTGTCAAGGTCTTGATACTATCTAGCCGATCTCACACAAGCATCCAATCTCCATAAGGAGGCGCGGATGACCCAAATAAAATAAACATATACTCAATCACAGGATGACAGCACGATAAGATATCCAACAAAATTAAATACAACACAAGTCACAAAGTAATAATCTACTCAACAAATCCAAGTCATCAAAAATGCCGGAGACAAATCCGGTACCAAATAGTCTACTAAAAGAACTAAACAGAAAACTAATGATTCCGGCTAGATCTCTCGGAATCACAACTAAACTGCCAAGTCTGCAGCTACTCACCGTATGGTCCACAAAGTGTCGGATAGCGGTCCTCTAAGGCATAGTCTGAAAAATGTTTCCAGTCAGGAGGGAGCAAAGTACAAATCTCAAATAACAGTTCCATTAAATTAATAATGTCTATAATACAATAAACATATGATGCTAGATACTGAGAAGACAGTGAAATAAATGCAATAGCAATTAAAGAGAGACAGGCAATGTAAAGAGACAGGCAATAGGCAATATGATACAGTCAGTGCATGTATGAAATGAAAAGAACAAGGAACAGTATCATATACGGGTGATGTAGTATATGATTTTAAAATAGGAAAACTGTAATCTATTCTAAGTGTTTGAAATTGTAGTTTCGAAATGTGATCGGCTTGGGACTTGTACGATTGCTACATGGCCTGGCTAATCATGCGTGAGACGAATGATTAACACCAATAATATAAACTTGTACGATAGGTATTTGATCACATTTCTCACTAGCAATTTCCCCGCCCCCAACTAGTATTGTGGATCCAATCATGACACGTCACGATACACGAGCAATATCCAATCTATCATGTACGATGTCTAATATACATGTCGTGTACAATGTCAATACGATAATCAAGGTAACATCTCATGACTGCAGATCCAAGCTATACTAGTCCGTGTAGCACAGTGTCAAAGATTCAGTTGTAACATTTCAAGATTATTGAACTTATAGAAATTATCAAGAATTGGAAATTATCAGAGAATGTACTTGCCTTGGGTCCTTAGCTAGTAATTATTGATGTCCTGTTCCAGAGTATCCCCTGGGTAAACCAACAGTCCTATAAACACATCACAAAACACTTGTATCAGGGCTACACTAACACACAATAGAAATACACTGGCCTTAGGGCTACGCTAGGTACGATAATGGTCATCTAGTAGATAGATACATAAATATACATATCTAAATTAACATATGCACTTACAATATATATATATATATATATATATATCAATTTAAATACATATACAAAATAGAGGTATATATATATATATATTAAAAATATGCTAAGGGTTTATACAAAAATATATATATACCAATACGAAAGTATAACTCTACATATATATATTGATACCAAAATACGGTTATTTGAATATATACCAAATCTTATTATATACATATATATATATATGTATACATATATATATACCAATATACATATATATACATATGCATTAATTTAAATACATACTTATTCAATTTATTTTACATACTATAATTACACAATTAATTACTAATAAATAAATAAGATACATTTACATATTTAAATACATACATATACTAAATATACACTATACATACCAATTAAATATATATATTGAAATATGCTAAGTAATATAAATAAAATACATGTATACTCATTTTATTAAAAATATATTAAGTATACACGAATTATATATTTATACGTATACCAATATTATATATGCCATTAAACATTAATTAAAATAATACTATACACATATACCTACACATTAATATATACAATTACATATACATTGCATTCATATACTAAATAACATTCATATACATGTATTATATATACTCATACGTATACGTATGTATATATATACATATATATATATATATACCTATATATAAAGGGGGAAGAGGGAGAAGAAGAGAAGCTTACAGTGGCTGCCGGCCGGAGGGGGAGCAGGCCGGCGGGGGATGGCCGCACTGGTGGTGGTGGTACTGCTGCAGTGGGCCGGGGGAGATGGAGGGAGCCGGGGAGTGTACGCAGAGGGGATGGGTGGTCGGGCTCGGTCGAATGGGGAAGGAGCAGCCGAAGGGGATTGACAGCTGCCGCCGGAGTTAATGGGATGGTGGTGGTGGTAGATGATGGAAGGAGGAGATGGCGTTTGGGAGCAGCGGGGGTGAGCACAGCAGGGAGGGAAGTCGGGGCCGAAGATCAGTGCTGCGCCGGAGGGGAAGTGATCCAGGGAGGAGCTCGGGGAGTTCCAGAGGGGGAGAGCAGTCGGAGCAGTTACAGCGGAAGGGGAGCAAGGTGGGCCGGGGAGTCGCTGATGATGATGATAGATGGAGATGGTGGTGGTGATATATGGAGAAGGTGGAAGGAGCAGCAGGTGCTCGGGCGGGCTGTGCAGCTCGGCAGGGAGTCGGAGGAGGCCGTGCGGGTTATGCAGTCGGGGACAGTGGGGAATGGCCGGGGAGGACTGCGGGCTGACCGGAGCAGTGGCCGGGTGCAGTCGGCTGGAGGATGGCTGACCACGCCGAAGGTCGGGTTGCCCGAGGCTGATCAGTGGGCCGCCGGAGTGCAGGGTGGAGACAGCAATGGTTGGCCGCCGGAACAGTGGCCGGGCTGGCCGGGTGGGGATTTGGGTGAACAGTATACATAGTTTCCCCCCTTCTCTTATTTGAATTTCAAATTCAAAGAATAAAAGAATGAGAAGAAGAAAGGAAGAAGAAGAAGAAGAAAAAGAAAAGAGAAGAAGAAAGGAAAAAATTACATACGTAGGAGAGAGGGAGGTGGAGGCTTGAGGAGGGTGGGCTTACCTAGGTTTTTCTTGGGATTAGGGTTTGATGTAACATTTCATTATATAGGGAGAGAGGGTGTATGGAATCAAGGGTGGTGATTGACCCCCTTTAAATGAGGGGTCCAGATTGGACATGGAGAATTTCTTCATGTGGGTGAGGGTGTTGACTAGTCAATGTTGGGCCTCTCCATTGGTTTAAACAAATGGGTGTTGACACCAAAAATACAAATTTGCAAATTAGCCCCCTTAAATTTGGGTATTTGCACAGACGCATAAAATGACGAAAATTTGGCGGGCGATTCTGTGTCCGGTGTTTTGTAGGGTCAGGGGCGCTGTAAGTTTGGTGTGGGCTAAAATAGCAGGGCACTGGAATTAAATTGGAATTTCAGAATCGGCTAAAATAGTATCCTCAATTTAATTAGAAATAAATGCAAGTTGTGTTCTAAAAATTAATTAGAAGTACATGAGGCCAAAATCAGGTCAGGTCATCAATACCAATAATGAAGAAGACTCAGAACAGAATATTACCCTAATTTGGGCTGCACGAAAAATAGGTCAAGATTGTCCCCAATTTCAATTGGAACGCATAACGATACAAAATAGAGATTTATGAAATAACGTCCGCGACGATTTTTGTGCGGCTAGAAATAATGCACAGAGAGCATAATTATGAGTTGCAAAAAATAGCAGAATGGAAGGCGGGCATGTCTAGGGCAAGATTGTGAAATTTGTTGGAAGACAAAAGTCAGGATAGCGCTCCAAATATTGAAGCAAAGGCAATGCGCAAATAATTAAATAAATTACGGTAATCAATTACAATCTCCAATAAATAAATTCTAGATAAAACAATTAATACAAAAATTCCATAATTCGGACAGGCGTCATCTACTGGGCTTCTAGGTCAAGTCTGCTAGCTCAAAAATAACTGAACACTGTATATAATACTATATTTAATTACACATCACATAATCATTTATTTAAAATCAAATACACTATCATGCAATTAATTAATTGTAACTACAATAACATTAAATATTATAAAAGTCGAAAATACCCCTGTTTTTGGAACGTGGTAGTGACAAGTCTACCCTCCTTAAAAGAATTTCGTCCTCAAAATTTAAAATCCTCATAATAGCGTTTAATCATACGCATTATTATTTTCCCTCAAAGTTTAAATTCATCATCCATGAAATTAGGTAATAACCCACAAGGTCTTTTCACAATTTCAAAATTATAAAATTATTGCATAACCTGAAAAAAAATCCTCAAATAAAATCAAAGTCTATTTTTATCAAAATTTCCTTGGAAGTTTTAGTTAATAATTCAATACTCGGAATTTAATATCCACTCCTCTAATTTAATTTTAATCAATGCACATATATAAAAATGTAATCTCGTCCAAAAGTTTGGATTCAAACATTAGTCTATCAATAATTTACAACTCGATTTCCTCTTCCTCAAAATACTCAACAATGCGATACTTATGGATTCTCTAATTGCAATATCCCATATAAAATTCTAAAATTCATAACTTGCAATTAAATAAACGTATTGATAAATCTCCCAAAATTTCCAAATTTTTAATAACCAATTTAAACATGTCATAATCTTCCTAGAATTAATACATCATAAATTCTGCCATGTTGAATTCTTGGCCCTTTATTTAAATTGATGTTTATCCTAGAATTTTTAATCATCTTGTTAATCATCTTGTCTCTCCTGTCAAGTCATAACTCCTTCATGAATCTTCGTCATGGTCAAACCCCAATAATCATGGTCTAAGAGAATCTTCCTACAATCATACAACATGCAACCTAAGGGGATATATACGGTCATGGTGTCTCTTGTCATGGTATTGTAGTCTCTGTATCAGGGGTACTACTAACTACATTATAACAAGAAATCATGCATGCAAGCTACGGTACTAAGGTATCAGTCAATCAATCAAATAGATAGGAACAGAATGAAGGAAAGAACAGAACCTGCTAACACATTACCTGCAGTATCTCCTATCTCTAACATACACTTAACTCTAGCATATTCACTAACTAATTCCTATACACTGGCACCCATATCAACTAGTCATTTATCCACAAGATCCATGAATATATCCATATTGCACACACATGTCTATTAACACCTAAATCTGATGCCAAGAATCTCTAATATAACCATGATTCAATACTGCATCCAAGTTGATACCTCTATCTCCTTAGTACCATACCCTCTGTCAGTTCCCGTTCCTACTACAATTGTCCATACTATTTTCTTATCACTCCAGTGCACACCAAGTGTAACACCATACTAAGTGCTAAACCCTTTCTAATACAACTCTAGATGGACACCCAAGTCAGTCTGCGGTGCCACCTCAATCATGCTCAAGTCATCAGATCCTTACACATGTATATCATCTACTCATATATTAATATTCATCTCTTATCTATCATAAAATTAATTCTCAAAATAATCGTCAAGGTTTAACTTCTCGATCAACTTAAAATAATTGCATATACCTCCTCAAATTTAGATACTCAAATATCGAAAAATTTAATCACTTTTAAAATCCTTATAGCTTTGACTATGTTTATTGAATTGAATTCGAATACTCAAAATTTTAATAACATAAAATCTTAACTCCTCTAAATTCTTAAAATTAAAATTCATTCCCACTCTTCAAATTATAAATTTAAATCCTCAAGTATACATATAGATACACCCAGTCTCTAATACTCAAGGTTCACACAATACACCAATCTAATTATCATCACACGAAGTACTTACTGTCATTAGCACCTTGCTCACAAGGGCAGGCATATGGTTCTATATCTCGATTGATGTATAAGCATATCTCTTAATCCTTTTACAGCCTGTTAAACTAATTTGTGATACACTTCACAACTTTCATTACTAATCCTGATATTTCTCTACTTATGACATCTCATTAAACCCTTTATGCATATACATTCCTTTACTCTTTACACACCCGGTATCAATCATCAAATTGAACATCATGCTCCATTAATCTTTAACACAATTCCTTGATACTTAATTATTTACATAGATCACCCAATTACATAATTTATTGCCTATTCGGGACGGGTATGCTGGCTCTGATACTAACTCTTGAAACCTTCACTGATACTCTTACTCCTCTTTTTATAATACCAACACTAATTATAATAACACCTATCATAGAACTATTGCTACAAGGTACTATGCTATGGGTATCTCTAGATTAATGCCTAATGCTCCCATGTCCAACTAAGAAACACTTACAACTCATAAGTCACACTCAGTCAAACTAATACAAGACACAACCAAAATTGCAAGTCACTAATTATCATACTAATAAGGAATCCTCAAAGAAAATAAGCTCAAAAGGAACTGGATCAAGGACGGAAGGTATCTTTACTGCTAGTAAAGAAAAGAAGCGATGGAACAAAGTCCTGGAATAACATAAATAGATAAGTCTTGAGATGATACTTTAAGAACCAATTTAAGATACAACCTGATAATCATACACGTCTATCCGAAATCATGACACTCAGAATCCTCGCCACGCCAGTAAGCATAGACGCGATAAACGACAGGTTCCGTAACTAAGGTATGCAACTCCATAATCACGTCATCTAGAATCTTCGCCACGCCAACCGGTATGGCTGCGAGAGACTCTAAATCTCATAACTAAAGTATGTACATCCAAGTTAGGTTCCTGCGTTCTTGTCACGACAGCTAATATGGCTGCGATAAACTCTAGGTTCCATAACCAAAGTAGACGTTTTACCTTTCTTACTGTCCTTATTAATATGTCATCAGATGATACCATAAATTCTAGTTCGTAAGATTCATCTCAATATGAAATTAACTCAATAATGATACCAAGAATTAAAGTTAACAACTGGTAAACAAGAATCAACTCAATATCAATGAGTGAGGACGGACGAAAACAAAGGCGAAGGAATTAAATTGGAATTTTTAATAAGATTCTCATGGGGTCATCCCAGGAAATCTTTCAAATAAATTATGATTGAGTATCCTCTCTCATCCTAGTATCCTATGTCCTAGATCCTATCGCAGGCACGCAGTAGTATAACAAGGATGCCACACTACTACGATATCGCACAACTCGCAAAGTCTGACCTGCATGGGCCACCACTAAAAATGTGTCATGACCCGCACCCGGTTTAGGGGCACGAGTGCGTGGGTACGTCCAGCCTACGCCGCAGCATCGGTGGTAGAACGCTGTCAAGGTCTTGATACTATCTAGCCGATCTCACACAAGCATCCAATCTCCATAAGGAGGCGCGAATGACCCAAATAAAATGAACATATACTCAATCACAGGATGACAGTACGATAAGATATCCAACAAAATTAAATACAACACAAGTCACAAAGTAATAATCTACTCAACAAATCCAAGTCATCAAAAATGTCGGAGACAAATCCGGTACCAAATAGTCTACTAAAAGAACTAAACAGAAAACTAATGATTCCGGCTAGATCTCTCGGAATCACAACTAAACTGCCAAGTCTGCAGCTACTCACCATATGGTCCACAAAGTGTCGGATAGCGGTCCTCTAAGGCATAGTCTGGAAAATATTTCCAGTCAGGAGAGAGCAAAGTACAAATCTCAAATAACAGTTCCATTAAATTGATAATGTCTATAATACAATAAACATATGATGCTAGATACTGAGAAGACAGTGAAATAAATACAATGGCAATTAAAGAGAGACAGGCAATGTAAAGAGACAGGCAATAGGCAATATGATACAGTCAGTGCATGTATAAAATGAAAAGAACAAGGAACAGTATCATATACGGGTGATGTAGTATATGATTTTAAAATAGGAAAACTGTAATCTATTCTAAGTGTTTGAAATTGTAGTTTCGAAATGTGATCGGCTTGGGACTTGTACGATTGCTACATGGCCTGGCTAATCATGCGTGAGGCGAATAATTAACACCAATAATATAAACTTGTACGATAGGTATTTGATCACATTTCTCACTAGCAATTTCCCCGCCCCCAACTAGTATTGTGGATCCAATCATGACATGTCACGATACACGAGCAATATCCAATCTATCATGTACGATGTCTAATATACATATCGTGTACAATGTCAATACGATAATCAAGGTAACATCTCATGACTGCAGATCCAAGCTATACTAGTCCGTGTAGCACAGTGTCAAAGATTCAGTTGTAACATTTCAAGATTATTGAACTTATAGAAATTATCAAGAATTGGAAATTATCAGAGAATGTACTTGCCTTGGGTCCTTAGCTGGTAATTATTGATGTCCTGTTCCAGAGTATCCCCTGGGTAAACCAACAGTCCTATAAACACATCACATAACACTTGTATCAGGGCTACACTAACACACAATAGAAATACACTGGCCTTAGGGCTACGCTAGGTACGATAATGGTCATCTAGTAGATAGATACATAAATATACATATCTAAATTAACATATGCACTTACAATATATATATATATATATATATATATATATATATATATATATATATATATATATATATATATATATATATATCAATTTAAATACATATACAAAATAGAGGTATATATATATATATTAAAAATATGCTAAGGGTTTATACAAAAATATATATATACCAATACGAAAGTATAACTCTACATATATATATTGATACCAAAATACGGTTATTTGAATATATACCAAATCTTATTATATACATATATATATATGTATACATATATATATATCAATATACATATATATACATATGTATTAATTTAAATACATACTTATTCAATTTATTTTACATACTATAATTACACAATTAATTACTAATAAATAAATAAGATAAATTTACATATTTAAATACATACATATACTAAATATACACTATACATACCAATTAAATATATATATTGAAATATGCTAAGTAATATAAATAAAATACATGTATACTCATTTTATTAAAAATATATTAAGTATACACGAATTATATATTTATACGTATACCAATATTATATAAGCTATTAAACAATAATTAAAATAATACTATACACATATACCTACACATTAATATATACAATTACATATACACATTGCATTCATATACTAAATAACATTCATATACATGTATTATATATACTCATACGTATACGTATGTATATATATACATATATATATATATATATACCTATATATAAAGGGGGAAGAGGGAGAAGAAGAGAAGCTTACAGTGGCTGCCGGCCGGAGGGGGAGCAGGCCGGCGGGGGATGGCCATACTGGTGGTGGTGGTACTGCTGCAGTGGGCCGGGGGAGATGGAGGGAGCCGGAGAGTGTACGCAGAGGGGATGGGTGGTCGGGCTCGGTCGAATGGGGAAGGAGCAGCCGAAGGGGATTGACAGCTGCCGCCGGAGTTAATGGGATGGTGGTGGTGGTAGATGATGGAAGGAGGAGATGGCGTTTGGGAGCAGCGGGGGTGAGCACAGCAGGGAGGGAAGTCGGGGCCGGAGATCAGTGCTGCACCGGAGGGGAAGTGATCCAGGGAGGAGCTCGGGGAGTTCCAGAGGGGGAGAGCAGTCGGAGCAGTTGCAGCGGAAGGGGAGCAAGGTGGGCCGGGGAGTCCCTGATGATGATGATAGATGGAGATGGTGGTGGTGATATATGGAGAAGGTGGGAGGAGCAGCAGGTGCTCGGCCGGGCTGTGCAGCTCGGCAGGGAGTCGGAGGAGGCCGTGCGGGTTATGCAGTCGGGGACAGTGGGGAATGGCCGGGGAGGACTGCGGGCTGACCGGAGCAGTGGCCGGGTGCAGTCGGCTGGAGGATGGCTGACCACACCGGAGGTCGGGTTGCCCGAGGCTGATCAGTGGGCCGCCGGAGTGCAGGGTGGAGACAGCAATGGTTGGCCGCCGGAACAGTGGCCGGGCTGGCCGGGTGGGGATTTGGGTGAACAGTATACATAGTTTCCCCCCTTCTCTTATTTGAATTTCAAATTCAAAGAATAAAAGAATGAGAAGAAGAAAGGAAGAAGAAGAAGAAAAAGAAAAGAGAAGAAGAAAGGAAAAAATTACATACGTAGGAGAGAGGGAGGTGGAGGCTTGAGGAGGGTGGGCTTACCTAGGTTTTTCTTGGGATTAGGGTTTGATGTAACATGTCATTATATAGGGAGAGAGGGTGTATGGAATCAAGGGTGGTGATTGACCCCCTTTAAATGAGGGGTCCAGATTGGATATGGAGAATTTCTTCATGTGGGTGAGGGTGTTGACTAGTCAATGTTGGGCCTCTCCATTGGTTTAAACAAATTGGTGTTGACACCAAAAATGCAAATTTGCAAATTAGCCCCCTTAAATTTGGGTGTTTGCACAGACGCATAAAATGACGAAAATTTGGCGGGCGATTCTGTATCCGGTATTTTGTAGGGTCAGGGGCGCTGTAAGTTTGGTGTGGGCTAAAATAACAGGGCACTGGAATTAAATTGGAATTTCAGAATCGGCTAAAATAGTATCCTCAATTTAATTAGAAATAAATGCAAGTTGTGATCTAAAAATTAATTAGAAGTACATGAGGCCAAAATCAGGTCAGGTCATCAATACCAATAATGAAGAAGACTCAGAACAGAATATTACCCTAATTTGGGCCGCACGAAAAATAGGTCAAGATTGTCCCCAATTTCAATTGGAACGCACAACGATACAAAATAGAGATTTATGAAATAACGTCCGCGACGATTTTTGTGCGGCTAGAAATAATGCACAGAGAGCATAATTATGAGTTGCAAAAAATAGCAGAATGGAAGGCGGGCATGTCTAGGGCAAGATTATGAAATTTGTTGGAAGACAAAAGTCAGGATAGCGCTCCAAATATCGAAGCAAAGGCAATGCGCAAATAATTAAATAAATTACGGTAATCAATTACAATCTCCAATAAATAAATTCTAGATAAAACAATTAATACAAAAATTCCATAATTCGGACAGGCGTCATCTACTGGGCTTCTAGGTCAAGTCTGCTAGCTCAAAAATAACTGAACACTGTATATAATACGATATTTAATTACACATCACATAATCATTTATTTAAAATCAAATACACTATCATGCAATTAATTAATTGTAACTACAATAATATTAAATATTATAAAAGTCGAAAATACCCCTGTTTTCGGAACATGGTAGTGACAACCACCAATCATGATCCTATAATTTCTCCTAGAGAAGGCTGGTACTATACTATGTCTACACATAAACTCGACTAATAGAAACCTATACGAAGCACCAGAGTCAAATAATGCAGTAGCTGGGAAAGAATAGAGTAAGAGAACATGTGATCACATCTTCTATAGTCTCTAGCTCCTCAATGTCCATAGCAAAGGCTCATCCTTGAGGTGGTGCTCCACGCTACTGCTGGTGCTAGGAAAACCTCTACTGTTGAGTCGGGAGAGGTGGACCCTTCTACAGTAGTCCAAGTGGTGGGCCGGCCAGAACTAGAGTTGATCCTCCTGTTGAATGAGAAAAGGCAAAGGGGCAATATATATCCTGATGATCAGAGGACCCACAGACAAGGCACTGTCCAAGCCTCTTCCAATAAATCTTCTAAGTATGGCCCTTCCTCTGGCAGTTCCCACAAGTAGGAGCTGGCTGCAGCTGTTTTTGCTGCTGCGATGGTGGTGCCAGAGCTCTGGTAGGAGGACGATATTGCAGCTGAGGTTGATGGTGCTGAGGTAGAAAAGGCCTTACCTGAGTATTAGGACACTTAGTGGGTCCCAAGTGACTACTAGTGCCTCCATAGGTGTCTCTCTCCCTCTTCGGCTTGGGCTTCATGTCCCTCTCTACTCCATGAGCCACACTGAAGATGTCCTCATAAGTACAGGCCCGACTGGTGGTAACTGCTAAGCGAGTCTCACGGGATAAGCCCTTCTTGAACCGTCGGGTTCGATCCTCAGGAGTACGGACCAAGTACTAGGCAAAGTGACTCAGTCGGCTGAACTCTGTTGTGTACTCGTCAACCATGAGACTGTCATGCTCTAGCCGCTCGAACTGGCTCTCGAGGGCATCCTGAGCCACCTCAGGGAAGAACTTCTTTTTGAATAACTCTTTAAAGTTGCCCCAAAGAAATCCTTGAGCTGAGAGTCGACCCTCGTCACGATACCAAGTGCGGGCTATGTCAAATAGATATATGCTAGCGGCCTCAATCTTGAGGTCATCGGGGATCCAAGCGATCTTCAGGAGACGCTCGACATTCTCTATCCACTCATCAGCGTAGAGAATGCCCTCGGTTCCACTGAAGGGCAAGGGTTCGAGGTTCTTGAAGTCAGAAACCTTCCCTCTCTTAGGAGGCTGGGGTAGTAAGGTTTCTCGAGTGCGAAGAGCATCGGCAAGACTGGCTCTGAAAGGAGTGGCCTGCTCTCACTGGGCATCGATGAACCCCTAGAAAACTCCTATCAGCTGAGTACCATCCATGATGACAGTCGATGTAACAGGTGGAGGTTGAAGCTCAGAGGCTTCGAGTATAGGTGGCTGCTCAACAGCTTGGTCTAAACCATCCTAGAACGAAGAAAATGAGGAGTTAATTATCCAAATTTTAATTTTGCCTAAATTTTACTAAGTGATAAATGAGTAATAGTAAACTATTATAATTACACTACCGGCCTATGTTGTGATAAGATTTTCCTAGTCTAACATCTTTACTAATAGCACTCTAAATCCTACGTACTATTAGGTTGGACCTGCATGGGCAACACTAAAAATGTATCACGTTCCACTCCCAAATAATCGGGTACGAGTCGAACACGCCCAGCCTACTCTGTAAATACAACGATAGTCAGATGTCTAAACCTTATATGTCATCAAATACAAGTTATCCATTTATACTCATTATAGATATTATATCGTATCTTGATACTAACAATCGTCATAAATCCATTATTTCCATTATTACATGTCCTTTTACAATAGGTATCCGGAGACAAATCCGATGAATGATAAAGACAACTACAATCCTCAACTACACAACACGATATGTATCACAATACATACAACTAGGTAATATGAAATCTATATAATCATATCTAAAACTCCGGGGCAGTCTCTGGGTCCTGCGTAACATCTACGCCAGCAGTTGTCACAGTGTCCTCAGAGGGACCATAATAGCTATGGTACATCTCATCATCATCCTCACCTGCCATATTTATCCAATCAAAAAATGAGCAAAGTAACACATAACTCAAACCAATGACAATATGATACAGTAAATAAATAATAAGTAGTAAGCTCAAAATAGAAAAGTGGCAAAAAATATACCTGAACAATATGCTCTACACTAAATGAAACAAGTGCAATATGATACTAGACGAGCATGTAGGGGTTATAAGAGTAAGACACTAATAGTGCTAGCAATCAATCAATAGTGGACGTAAGGCACATCTATTTTGGGTTGTACCAAGTCTGAAACCAAGTGAATTTATTTTTTGTCCCATATTTTTTTTATCTTTCCATTCTTTTTTCTAAATAGAAATTTGACGTGAATCTATGGTGAAGATTTCAATCGAATACCAATTGCTTGGATGGTTTGAAATCCTCGAGGTGACTCTTGTAGAAAAAATTTCGATGTGCTAGCAGTCAATCATCGTCTGGCTAGGGTAAAGTCCCCCCTCCGACTCAATCAAGACACAATCAATAATCACGTGACAACGTGCAATCAATATGAAAATGCAAATTGGAAAGTGGTAGGATATTATGTGAACTTGTCTAGATATCCGGGGGGTCAAGTCAAAGTCCTCGCTAATTGTGCCAAAAGACACAAATACCCCCTTTTAGATATTTATTTATTATATTCCTTAATTCTTTTCTTTTATTAGTTTATTGAAATTTAACTAACTCCTTTATAATTTATTTTAGTTCTTATTTTTATCTTTTAACTAAACTAACTAATTCTTAATATCAAATTATTAATTATTGAAAATCCTTTACTCATTCATTAAATTCTAAAATTAATTCTTAATTGACTAATTATTCTTATTAATTGTCTTATTTTACTATACTTATTATTATTTCTCTAGCAATTTTCTTAATTAACTAGCTAATCCATTAATTCCTAAGACTTTTGGGCTCTGGCCCATATCTGCTGGCCCGGTCCTAGTCTATTGGCTCAGTTTGACACACCCAAGCCTTATTACTAATAGAGCCTGGTCCAGTCTTCTGGATCCAAAATCTGGCCCATTCCAGTCTAAATCAATACTGAAGTAACTCATGTCTGTTGGATTTAAATTTGAATCCAAGACTAATCGTTCTGATCTGTTCAGCTTAAGGAAGAACTGTACCCGTGTCCAACACAGTTTGACACAAGACTTTGTGTCCCACTTGGACACGAATCCGTAATAGACATAATTATGTGCTGGATCGTGTTATAGACACACAGTGAGTAATTGTGTCGTAACCGACTACACACTTGTGCTCCCTGATACGGACACCTAAACCTTGTCGTTCTGGACACGAACATAATTAAATCAAGAAGAGACAAGGCTTATACTTGTAGTGTTCCTAGTCATTGATACATATCTGATGTATTAACCCTACTTCATAGCCACAGGGTGCATATAGGTGCAGATAGCTGAGGGGAGTTGTAGTCACATGCCAGTCATTTCCCTTGACCAAGTCAGCAGTACCAAGGAGTCCAGCTCAGCCGAAGGATCCAGCTTAACCAACTGTCATAACTGCCAAAATAGAGGGGAGACATCAGAACATATAAATAGTAGGGAGAGAAGATAATGATGTATGTGAGAAATGAATGCTTAGCTTTATTTGTTCTTCTTCTTGAATTGTAACCAACTTCTTCTTCATCTTCAATAACAGACTTTAGTTCCACCATTAATGGCTGGATCATTTAGGTCTCCTCCTATCCATGGTCCCATGGGAAAGAGACCTAACAATTTGGTATCAGAGCCACTCAACACGATTCTTGAAGCCAGTCGAGAGGAAGGGTCGAGTAGCCAAAGCTCTCGATGAGGATTATCGGAGGACCATCGAAGCTCTGCCGGAGAGGAACGACTGACAGCTTTGGAAGGTACAATTTTAACCCTCAACTCCAAATTCGACAATGTCACTCGAATTCTTGAGGACTTAGTGAAAGGAAATTGGAGCAGTGAAATTGCTCCATCTGGGAATGCAACCACAGCACCAGTATCACTCCTTGCACCATTGCCAAATCCATGTGTGTCCCAAGCTCCTCTCATGGGTTTTCTGCCATCTGGACCAAACCCTTACCTAAGCTCCACCACGGGACCCTCCTTCTCTCAAAGCCCTCATTATGCACCAATGTTTGGCTCCATGGGATTCTTGCAACCCACCAGCCTTTTTGAAACCACTTATTCCCAGCCACAACCCTCCACCACCTATGGGAGACCACTTCTTGGTCCACCTCCATAATTTGATCAGATGCCAATACCTCAACCTAATCATAGAACAAATCTTGCCCCCCCCCCTCCACAATGGGGCCCAAGAAACCCTGGAAATCACAATTCTAGAACACAAAATGGGTATATTGCCAACCTAGTTGCTCAGAATACAACCCCCCCCCCTCTAGGGACCACACCATTGCAAGGAGCACCACAAGTTGGGGTGCCACAGGGAACATGGGTTCCTTCTCCAGTTCCAGTGCAAGGGACACCACCAGCAGGGATGCCACAAGGAATATGGAATCAATCCCCATGGCAAGGAGTACCACAAGCTGGGGTACCACAGGGAGGCCCCACATGGAATCAATCTCAAATACGGCTCAAACTTCCTCAATTTGATGGGGAGATGGATGTAGAAGACTGGCTCTTACGAGTCAACCGTTATTTCAACTACTATAGGGTTTCAGATGGGGACAGGGTGAGTCTTTGCTCAGTACAGTTGCAAGGAATAGCATCATACTAGTTTGATTGGTTGTCAACTACCAAAGGGGGCATGGTAGGGTGGAAGGAATTTTGCCAAGCCATCAAGTTGGAATTTGGACCTTCCCACTTTACTGATCATGGTATAGACTTGAAACTACTCAAGCAGGAAGGCTCTGTGCAAGACTACACACAAAGTTTCCAAAAGTTGTCCAAGAAACTGGTAGGTCTACCTAAAAATGCATGATTAGTCAGTATATTGGAGGCCTCAAGGAGGAAGTGAGATATGAAGTGCAGATAGCTAACCCCCTTAGCTTACCTTTGGCTATGCAGTTGGCCAAATTGTATGAGGCCAAGTTGATGGCAGCAAAGAAGTTGTCCAAACCTGCTCCCTATGTTTCCAGAACTCAAGACTGGGCAAGCAGTAATCAATCCACTCCAATTGAGCCAAAAAAGAACAGCAATCAGCCATAGGGAACAGGGCAGCAAACTGGCACCATTTCTCCCTCTGAAGTCATCAGAAGGAAAGGATTGGGACTATGTTTTCACTGTGATGAGAAGTGGACCAGAGGCCATAAATGCAAGGAAAAGAAATTATTCATGATATTAGCAGATGAGGAGAGGGATACAGATGAACAAACAAATCCAGATACAGAGGAGGGGGAAGACCCTCAGTCACAAAGTCTATTTGAGATCTCCTTACAAGCCCTGTCTGGTAGCACACATCAATCCACTATGAAAATCAAAGGTACTGTTAAAAACAAACCTGTAATCATCTTAATAGATTCAGGATCAACCCATAGTTTTGTTGATAACCAACTTAGTGAAAGGTTGGGGCTAGCAATGGCTAACAGTAAACCATTTGAAGTATTGGTTGCTAATGAGACAAGCTATCTAGTAATGGGTTCTGCCCATGAGTAACCATTGAATGTCAAGGGAAGAAAATTAAAACTGACCTACTGCCACTACCTATCAGTGGGTGCCACATAGTACTTGGAGCCAATTGGCTCAGTACTTTAGGTGACATAGTATGGAATTTTCAAGAGTTGACTATGAGGTATGAAGACCAAGGAAAAATCATGCAATTCACAGGGATAAAGAGTGACTCCCACACACTCAGTGAACCTATAACTAAAGAACTGAGACAGAGACCACAACTCTTTGTTATCCAACTCTACAGTTTGGATAGTAAGGGGGAGGATTATGAAGCCAGGGGCAACATGATGCCAGAAGGAAGTGAAGCAAGAATATCTGCCTTACTAAGAAGCTATGAACACTTGTTTGATAAGCCAAAAGGGTTACCACCTAAGAGAGCTTATGATCATAAGGTTCCTTTAATGCCAGGATCACAGTCTGTCTGTACAAGACCCTATAGACATCCATATATTCACAAAAATGAGATTGAAAAACAAGTGCAAGAGATGCTGAGTTCTGGAATTATCAAGCCCATCACAAGCCCCTAGTCCTCACCAGTGATACTAGTAAAGAAGAATGATGGTACATGGAGAATGTGCATTGACTACAGGGCACTAAACCAGAACACCATTAAAGATAAGTTCCCTATTCCCTTCATAGAAGAGCTTTTTGATGAATTACATGGTGCAAAAAAAATTTCTAAACTAGATCTAAGAGCTGGATATCATCAAGTTAGGATGGCAGAGAAGGACACACACAAGACAGCCTTTAGGACACATGAAGGTCACTATGAGTTTCTAGTTATGCCCTTTGGCCTCACTAATGCTCCTTCAACATTCCAAGCCATGATGAATGATGTTTTTAAAGCATTTCTCAGAAAATTTGTGTTGGTATTTTTTGATGATATTCTCATTTACAGCCCTAGTATGGAGAGTCATTATCTACACTTAGAGGAAGTCTTCAAAGTATTACACAGGCACCAACTCAAGATCAAGAAAAGTAAATGCTTCTTTGCACAAAAACAGGTGGCCTACTTGGGTCACATTATCTCTGAACATGGGCTGCAAGTGGACCAAGGGAAGATCTAAGCAGTAATGGAGTGGCCTACCCCTAAGAACCTGAAGGAACTAAGAGGCTTCCTTGGCCTCACAGGCTATCATAGAAAATTTATTCAAGGATATGGGTCTACTGCTGAACCTCTCACAAGCCTCCTCAGGAAAAATGCTTACAAATAGAATCCAGAAGCTCAGAGCACTTTTGAACAACTGAAAATAGCCCTAACTCAAGCACCAGTCCTGGCCATGCCAGATTTTACTGAGGAATTCACACTGGAATGTGATGCATCTGGCACAGGAATTGGGGTAGTCTTAATGCAAAAAGGGAGACCCATAGCTTACTTAAGCCAAACCATCAAGGGTAGATGCACTGTTCTATCTACTTATGAGAAGGAGATGCTTGCTATCATGTTAGCAGTTAAGAAGTCGAACCACTACTTATGGGGAAGGAATTTTTTTTATCAAAACAGACCACCAAGCCTTGAAGTACATATTAGAGCAAAGGGTATACACATATGCCCAATACAAGTGGCTCCTTAAATTACATGGTTATAACTTCATAGTGGAGTATAAAAAAGGGAAGGAAAATCGAGCAGCTGATAGCTTGTCAAGGGTGGACTGTAGCACTATGTCTGAAGCTCCAAATCTTACTGAAGCTCATACCTTGGCTACCATATCAGTAATAAGCACAGAATGGCTTCAGCATTTTAAGGATTAGATGCAACAATCCACATTTTATCAAGAGCACTTGAACAAATGGTCCCATCATCAGCTGGATCCTAATAAGTATTCTTTAAGGAATGGATTGTTATACTATAAAAACAAGCTTCTCATTGATCCCCAGTCAGATTTTGTTCTTACTATGCTCAAAGAGCGCCATAATACACTGACAGCAGGCTATTCTGGCTTTACCAAAACACTACAAAGGTTAAGGAAGGCTTGCTACTGGAAAGGAATGAAAAAGAGTGTTCAAACATATATCCAGACTTGTGACACTTGCCAGAGGAACAAAGCTGACACTACATCTCCTGCAGGGCTATTACAACCCTTACCTATTCCCAATGCAGTTTGGGAGGATATCTCTATGGATTTCATAGAAGGTTTGCCTTCTAGTTACCAAAAATCTACTATATTTGTAGTAGTAGATAGACTCACAAAGTATATACATCTCTTTGCCTTGAGTCACCCTTATACAGCCCAGAGTGTTGCCCAAGTGTTCATGAATGGAGTTTTCAAATTACATGGGATGCCCAAATCGATTGTCTCTGATAGGGATGCTATCTTCACCAGTTTATTTTGGAAAGAGCACTTCAAAATACAGGGAACACATCTTAAGTACAATACCTCCTACCACCCACAATCAGATGGACAGTCAGAGGTAACTAACAGATGTATTGAGGGATACTTAAGATGTTTTTGTAGCCATAAGCCCAAGGAATGGTCTAGACATTTATTATGGGCTGAGTATTGGTTTAACACCAACTGGCACTCAGCCATCAAGGTTACCCCCTTTGAGACAGTTTATGGGAGACCCCCTCCCAATTTACTGACTTACATTCCTGAGTTAACCTTAGACAAGGAAGTGGCAGAAACATTGGCTTCAAGAGATAATGCCTTGCAGTTGTTGAAAGATAATTTACTGATGGCTCAAGATAGGATAAAGAAAATGGCTGATTTGCACAGAATTGATAGGTCTTTCGAGGTGGGGGATTGGGTCTACCTCAGACTTCAACCCTATAGACAGATATCTGTGGGTAATAGAAGACCCTAAAAACTTTCTCTAAAGTTTTTTGGCCCCTACCAAGTGTCTGCTAAAGTAGGGCATGTTGCTTATAAGTTACTCCTTCCAGATGACTCCCTCATACATCCTGTTTTTCATGTTTCTCAATTGAAGGCTAAACTCAGTAGAAGAGTCTCAGTACAAGAGGGTGCCCCTACACTACATGAAGAAGCAGTCTTAGAACCACAGTTAGTCTTGGACAGGAGGATGGTGTAAAAGGGGAATAGGGCTGCTACTGAATTGCTCATTCAGTGGAAGGACATGTCTGCTGACCAGGCTCAGTGGGTTCCATACGAGAAATTCATCAGAAAATTTCCCTCCTTTGACCTTGAGACAAGGTCAAATTGAGGAAGGAGGTATTGATACATATCTGATGTATTAACCCTACTTCATAGCCACAGGGTGCAGATAGGTGCAGATAGCTGAGGGAAGTTGTAGTCACATGCCAGTCATTTCCCTTGACCAAGTCAGCAGTACCAAGGAGTCCAGCTCAGCCGAAGGATCCAGCTCAACCAACTATCATAACTGTCAAAACAGAGGGGAGACATCAGAACATATAAATAGTAGGGAGAGAAGAGAATGATGTATGTGAGAAATGAATGCTTAGCTTTATTTGTTCTTCTTCTTGAATTGTAACCAACTTCTTCTTCATCTTCAATAACAGACTATAGTTCCACCATTAATGGCTGGATCATTTAGGTCTCCTCCTATCCATGGTCCCATGCGGAAGAGACCTAACACGTGTCCGAACGCCCACGGGTCCGATTCGCCCGGAACAGAGTATCACAACTCCTCAGGAACACACTTCGAACACCTGGTATTCAACAATGGAAGAATGAATCTAGAGTTCGATTCAGAATTCTAAACTGAAATTGATAAAATCAAAAGTGAACAAGAATTGGTCAACTAAAACCGAAATTGATCATAACCGAATCAAGAATCGTTAAATCAAAATCAGGAAAGAGACCAAAATAGTGAAGAACTTTCGATCACTAACTCGATCGATCAATCGATCCAATTCAATCCTGATACAGAGTGACCGAATTGATCGAAGACTCAATTCGATCTAGGCTTGATCGGTCGATCTTCGAGTTCAAAATCGACAGTTCAAGGGATCAACAACGATCGATCACAGAAATCCGAATTAGAATTTGTTCTGTGTTCGATCATGGATACGATCGATCAAAATCAATAGAGAAGAACAGAGATAAAACGAATCGAATCGAAATCGAACTTAATCAACATAATTTGAAAACTCAACGTAATTTACTTGTCAATGGTGGAAGCGAACTCTTCTCACGTTGGTGACCGCCTGAGAAGAACGGACTGATGGAGCAAAGGAGGTCCTTATGATGGATGAAGTAATGAAGACGTCTCTCTATCCAGAGAAGTTCGTCGGCGCTGCACGGAGAAGCAAGGAGTCACGGTAGAGCCGCCATGGCCTGCGTTCTCGAGCTCGAGAGCCTTAAGTTATTGAAATGGCGGAAAATCGAAGAAAAGAGAACTCTGCTCTCTGTTGGTTTTTGAACCAACGAGTGGGCTCTCAATATGGGCTGGGTCTGAACAATGAAATGGGTTTGGGAAAATGAAAATCAATGGGAATTAGAAGGTAGTTATAATGGCTTGGTGGAAGTCTCTAGAGTTTGTTAGTTAAGTTAGTTGTGGTAGTTAGTTCATAGTTGGGGTGGTTGGGAGTTAGTTGGGTTGGTTTAGTTGGTTAGGGGGTTCTTCTAGAATTTTTTTAATTGGCACATGTCTTAATGTTTAATTCCTAATTAATTTATTAGAATGATATTTTGATTCACTAAATTGTTATTCTTTCCAAAGATGTTATTCTTCTTCCATAGATTTATTTTTGTTGTGGATAGATATTTGTTATTGCCATTATTATTATTTATTATTACTATCATTATTATTTTCTTTTATACTAAGGATAGTTTATTAGAAAAAAAATCACTTTATTGGATATGGAGATAGAGGAACCTCTGTTCCTGGCCTCTATTCACCATCTTTGATCTATCTCGGAACTAACAATACATGAAACTAAATCTTAAGGTTACTAACTTGAATATCCACTAATTAAACTATAAGTTTCCTAGAATTAAAATTATATGACTTTTTAAGCTTGATACTAAGTATCTCTTTCTAGTAAATGCCCTAAAAATTATACCTTGACTTATAATACATAGAGGATTATCGTATAATTATAGTTCAAAATTCGGATGCATCGTAGACTATCTTTAGGAAGATATGTCACGCCACAGTCCCAAAATACACGAGACTAGGCCACGTGGCAATGACCAGCTAATACGTAATCAAGGACTTGCCCAATTCAATAGAATCCCCAACTACGTATTTTGTTGTACCTAAAGAATAATATAGTCATATGCATACTAAATCTCATCCACAGAACATAATGAACTAGTATGAATACGAAATAGTTATATAATCAGAATATGTTAATACAAAATCAAATACGTTTAGAGTTGGTGGAGACAAATCCACTACATAAATATGCTAAAATAAAGTACTAAAAGTAAGATAGATAGCGACGGACTCAAGTAGAAATTCGCAACCAGGATGGTATCATACCAAGGTCAAATTTACTCGTCGGGGTACACCTCCTCTGCCTTGTAGATAGCGTCAGGACCCGGCTCGTAAACCTTCTCGTACTTCTGCTCAACTAAACCTAAAAATGAACCAGGTCCTCAGAGGGACATAGTAAGATACATAGAAACATGCCACTAATGATATAAAAGTATTGCAATAAAATAATGGTGTACCTATCTAAGTGTAAATGCAATGAGAACCACGTTCGACGCATGAGCTACTAGCCAAAATGGGATCGGCATAATTCCATGGGGGAAATAGAGGTGTACTACAGTGTAGCATCGTGGATGCTAGAGGCCGAACCTAATACTAATATATCCATGGTCATCTCACCCGTTACTCCATCGGAGGCGGCGGGTTACAAAGAAAACAGTGTAGTCAGCCCATACGACAAGTGAGTGTCCTCCCTACCCAATGTTGTTGTATCTGTCACGCACCACGATATGTCCAGGTCCTACTCCTGAGTCAAGATTAAGTATCTAACTTCTGTTGTCATGCATCTCGATTGTACTAGTGTACGACTAGTACAAGAGTCTGCGCCCATATATGAACCACTCCGTGTCATAAATGTGTCAATGTCATAGAGAGATTGGAGCACCTCTCAAATAAGGGGGTTTGGCTTCTAGGTACTAGTCATGCGTAATCGGTCCACGCCGACTTGCACCCAAGTTACCATTGGATGCGATATATCGTTCAAACAAAAATAAAAAAAAATAAAAAATAAATGCAGTTATAGTATTTAAGGAATGTAAACAAGAGTGGCAAGGTATACTTGCCTGGGTCCAGTAGTTGAAAAGAAGAAAAGATTGGTATAAAGCCCGAATCCAAAGAACCAAGGTAACCTAAATAATAATTATAAATTATAAATAATTTAATTAGTCGATTAACTATTTAGGAAAATAATAGTCATATGTCTATAGCTAATAATTTCTAAAAAGAAATAATAATAATTAAAACTATGCTTAAGAAGTTGCTGACTGTCCAATATATATATATATATACACGTTTTGGTAAGTTGCTACACTCATGGCCTATTTATTTGCATCCAAAGTAACACAATATAATTCCTTCTGTTTAATTCTCATTCATCATCATTTACAAATAATAACCCTAAAACATGGCCGTTTCCTATTGTTCACGTGCAATGCCACTCATGCTCACAACAGTGCCCTTTTTATACTACCATGAGAGAAAGGAATTAAACACTCACAAGCATATAACCATTTGCTTACCATCTCCTATTCTTTCTTTATCATAATGTCAAGCATGCCTATAATAATTATTGTCCAAATCCTCAAGTTACACTCATCCAATATTCTTGCTCGTCACCTATTCCTTATTTCTCGCTACTGCTTACATACTCGAATACTTAACCAAAAGTTTGCTATAGTTCCTACATTTACAATCACCATTTTATGTGCATGGAAGCACACCCTTACACACATAAAGCATTGGTATATATAATTATGCCTAACATTTCTCCTCTCATTAGAAAGTCACACATTCACTCACATAGCCATTCTGGCCTCTCTTCCCTTAGTCAAAGTACACACACACAACAATACATATGTTAACAGTCACACACATGTACTGGAAAGTTTTCAACCTCCATTTGTACTTCCACCGACATGTAGCCCATACCCTTTTCTTCCATTCTGGTTCAACACAATAATAATTATATAGCCTAATATCTATCAAAAACTCAAGGAACCTCCCATACATAACCATGACAAGGAAAAACTTTATAGAGCATTAAACATGGGAATGAAGGGTTGACTGTCACGCCCCAGTCCCAAAAATACGTAGGACTAGGACACGTAAGCATGCCAGCCGCATGGATATGGCAACTCCAATATATGGAAACCAAATCCACACGTATGCTGTAATATGAATATCAAGTTCACAAGTGGTATAAAATGTATCACAAGTCACAGGGTATAATCTAAATCTCATCCACGAAAATCAGATATAAATAATAACCAGCATCTATATAACTAGATCTCAACATAAATATCTAAGGATGATAGTTGGATGGAAACAAATCCACTACCAACTCGAATGGAAAAGTACAACACAACAAATACAATATAGGAATACTAGCTAACGACCATGGGCTCGAAGAGAAGACATCCTCGCAACACAAGTAATCATCCAAATCTGCGCTCCTGCAAATACTCAAGATCAGATACACCTGGCAGAGGACCAGGTCCTCAGAGAGACGTAACAAGATACAGAAAATACGAGCCAATTTGAATACAGTAAACATGCATATTATTTGAAAATAAATAAGTACGCTGTACAAGACCATCTATATGAATGCAAATGAGAACAACTTTTCGATGTATGGGCAAGGGTAGGCTACTCGATCTAATCCTCACAACCTCACGCTCGTCAGTGGACATCATCAGCCGACATACCGCGGGGGTAGCGACCCTCGGACTCCATCAATCGACATACCGCGGGGGTAGCGACCATCGGACACGACCCACCATAGTGCGTGCTAGTGACTACGGTATTACCAGAGTGGTTAAAAGCCCATACGCCTAATGATTGTCCTTTCATGATACTAGGTGCCATGTGTGTGTCAACATATCTAATATATAGTAATGACTGAAAGAAACTACACATGCAAGAATAACAGAAATGCAATAAATATACAGAAATATACTAAGCATGCAAAATACTGTAAGCAATTTGGCAAGGTATCTTGCCTGGGGTCCTGCTGCTGGTATGAATCAGAGTCCAAGTCACAGTCCAAATAGCCTATGTATTACAAATTTATCACGTCAAAAGATAATTTATTTTAATTTATTTAGTTCTGGAATAATTACTCTAAAATCCTATTTTAATCTTATTATTCTGATTTTTATGTTAATTCCTAAATTTTGTCCAAAGAAACTAAATTTTATCAACTCGAGACTCATGGCACGCAAATCGAGACGATCTGTTGACCGAAAAGTCAACCGACACAAACTCAACTTTCATGCATAATTTCTTGTAGATTTTAGCGTCAAAAATATGCTGGAATTTATGGCTCGTCCAAATTCAAATTTGTTTGGGAATTATGGCACATACAAATTTTGTATTGTGCACCGATGGTTAAATTCTAACCTAGAAGTTCTACAGAATTAACAGTATAAAAATACTTCAAATTAAATTCTGTAAAAAAACATATGTCAATGATATCGACATTAGCTTTCCAAAACTTTAAACGGTTCATGATTCTGATTCCTGGTTCTCCCGAAATCGCGAAAATATTAAAACACGTCTATTTTCGGATATGCTGTGCTCTACGAATTTTCTAGAATTTAATACTCATAATTTCGTAAAAAAATTTATATAATCCGGAAGCTAACCTCAATATCTTTCTAACGCAAGAAACTATGCCTCGTTTGGAGTCCGGAGCTATGCGCAATGGCTTGTGGAAGATGAAGGAACCCTAGATGGCAATTCTCTAAAATCTCTCTCTCTAAACTAATGGGATAATTAGGGTTATAATAATATATATATATATAGGGATGTACCTGCGGCTGAAAGAATATTTATAGGCTGACACGTGTCAGAATCTGATTGGATGGTTTTTGTTATATTATTTGTTTTTGATTTGAGTTTATCAAAATATTATTTAAGTCATTTTAAATCTAAATAACTCAAAATAAATATTAAAAATAATCATAAAAATCTGGAAAAATTACAAAAAATATATTTTGAATTTAAAAACTCTAGAAAAATATTTGGGATAATTTTATATTTATAGATTTCCTACTATAATTAGGAGAAGCTCTAAACATTAGTTTTACCCATATAACTAAAAATAAATACTAAAATTATTTCAAAAATTCTGAAATAATTCCAGAAAATATATAATAATATTATAAATCCTAGAAAATAATATGGGTCCATTCTATATTCCTGGGATTGCACAATAAATTCTACAAGTCCTAAAAATTAGTTATTAGCCTAAATAACTCCCAATAAATACTAAAATATTCAGAAAATTCGCAGAAAATTCTAGAAAATATATTTGACTATTTATAACCTAAAATAAAATTTTTGGATATTTTTAATTAAGTTTGAACATAAAATAAATTCTTCAAAGTCCTAGAAAATTAGTGTTACTAATTTTTAATTAACTAAAAATTATGGAAAAATCCCAATAATCTAAAATAGCCTAAAAATAATTCTAAATAAATATTTATATAAGTAAATATACTAAAAAAAAATTA
The DNA here is from genome assembly GCA_036927795.1 of Iris macrosiphon. Taxonomy (NCBI): domain Eukaryota; kingdom Viridiplantae; phylum Streptophyta; class Magnoliopsida; order Asparagales; family Iridaceae; genus Iris; species Iris macrosiphon. The sequence continues at coordinate 117,621,763 of JAYESA010000015.1, read as the reverse complement.
TTTTCTAATTAACTAAGAGAATACTCTAAATAAATTCAACATCTATAATAAATATAATAATATAAAATATATACAAAATACCTATTTTGGGTGAGGGAGTTTACAATCTACCCAACTTAAAATAATTTCGTCCTAAATCCTTCACATTCGTACATAAGGTACGTCAATCGCAATCTCTTCCAAAAATTTAAATAACAAAATCTATTCAAATCTATCGCGATCACTTCAAAATTAAGATAACCACTGTTTAAATCAAAATTTAACCTGTCGTAATCTCTTCTCGATTTTTTTTTAAATAATCAACATTCAAATCTAACTCAAGTCTATATGACATCCCACATCAAAATTTATATCACCATTTTCAACTATCATAATCTCCTCTAGACTTTGAACAATAAACAATTCTAACCAAATCTTATTCCTATTCTCAAATTAAGAATTTTGTACTCTTCAAATATTTAAACTCAATTTACATCCTCAATATTTCAAATAGGTGACCCAACAATCAAAATTGAACTTTTAATTCAAATCATCAAATTATAAAATTTAAATCTAATTCACCAATTGTTCAAGTCTAAAATTCTATATTTATCCTCAAAATTTAAATCGATGATTCATCCTTCAATATTCAAAATTTAAATCATGTACTCAAAGTATAAATATTGGGTCCTCAATATCAAGATTTTAAAATTCGTTAAATCCTCATTATCTTAATCCTTCTTTTAAAATTTCAAAATTAAAATGACTTGAATCTCCCAATCTAATCTTACTTGATCACAATCTAAAATGAATTCCTCTCAAGTTGACAATGCACTGCTACCCAACTTAGAATTTATCCATCTATCACAGAAGGCTATATACTTTAAGAAAAATATTCCTTAATTTATTTACTCATGTCATTCAATCCTCAAAACTTCAACGCCGATTATATCATATGATATGTCCTTAATTATAAAAGAATAATCCTCAAGTATGTGATCGGCCTACGGGGTATATCTAGTACTCTCTGTGTATTAAACTTATACCAAGCACGAGGTTTCGTCTTTCCGAAATAAGGAAAGACGGAGACCAATAATAAAGAGTTCAAGGGTGAGGTAATAGAATAGAAGTATCGGGATCAAGGAGTTTAAGGAATTCAAATGGGGATTGTCAAAGCAGTTGTGGATTGAAATCTTATTTTGGTAATTCTTTGTTCGCATGCTCATATTAGTACAGTTATGTAACCGATACGATCCGCTCAGACATATCTAGGGGCAAGTACAGGTGTTTATTAGTCAACTATATATCTCAATCCATGTAAGGTAGTATTGCGAAGGGCGAATCAAGCGCACTATGGTTGATCAGACCGTAGTACTCTGATTCTGAAATATATTATTGTAGCGCTCCAATAATACATATCATGAACAAGCTCGATAAGGAATAAGCTTGCAAAAGCTAGGCTATAATAGCAGCATAAGTCAAGGTAGTACAGCAAATATAAATACGCTGGATTATGATGAAAGAAGGTACATAACAATTCAAGTTCACAAAACCAAAACAACTAAGCAACAATAATAAAAGACTCTACAATCTCTACAGTTATCATACAACCTCCTTGTCTAAGTCGCTAGTCGACCAAATAGGGGCAAGGACCTCTAAATTCTATTGTCTGAATAAACACTGTCGTCTTTTGCTAATATACAATTAATGTCATCCAATTACACTTCAATAATGGGTCAGAAGACTATGTGATACTAGGGTGTGAGGTATACTACATAACTTATAACAATTGAACTACTATTTGTAATTGTCTTAAGGATACCGTAGAAGCTCCTATTAAGGTTTACGAAAAGGGGTCTTAGTACCGATTAGGGTATCTGCTTTCATTACATAAGTCATGGTCGTCTTAAGCCTTAGTCATAGTGCTTATAGAACAAGTGTCAATAGCAAGAATAGAAAGGTTACTAGTCTCAAGGGAAGGGAATATAACTCGTATCGAGGTGAGGGTACAAATTACGCGATTTAAAAACTAAGGGTTAATCATCGGGTCACAGTCTACAAAACAACTTAAACTATCAAGTTCTAACTACTAAGCACACAACTTCAAAATTTAATATTAACAACTATAATCCTAGCAACTATATGTCCTTAACACAAAATAAAATCACCTGGCCTATAATCAGAAGTGTCAGGTGGCACAAGTTGAAAGATAAAGAAAAGAAGAACGTAATTTTGGTCGTCGCACAATTAGCGAACGCTATGGTCGCAGGGGAACAATGTATGAAAATAGAGGGGCTCTAGATAGCACCATGGTTTTCCAAGGGAAAGGGGTATGCTAGTCTCTGTGTTTGAGGTATGATTAGGAAAATATTCTATGTATTGCTCTTGGCTTTCTAAGGTACTGTCTGCTTATCTCAAGACAAGAATCTAAATTTATGGTTCTCCAATACTCATCTAACGGCGTGTGTTAGGTTCAGTCCTAATATTCACTTTGGTTTTCTATTGGTTTCTCAATGCTAGGGGCAACCATAATGGTAAACTTCTAACTAACTTTAGTAGTATCTATACTACTCTTAAGTTTTTATAATACATCAAGGGATAATGGTAAACCAATCTATAGATAAGGAATTCTAGGTTCACTAGATATTCTAAACTTAGTGGTGTGTCTATATCCTCGTTGTAATCTTAATAGGTATGCTACTCTAATTATCATCCTAATAACATGGGTTCCTATATTCTCAGCAGAAGGCTATACTCAAGGAACAATTAGGGAAGCACATGAATCAAGCAGGATATAATTGTTCAAATAGAACAGATAGGAGGAAGATGAGTCATAGTCAATTATGGATGAGATCCTATACTCTAGTCCTAGGTGCAGGCTTGTTCGGTACAGTAACGTAACCGAGACAACATGCTCTCGACCTGCATGGGCCACCACAAAAACATGTCACGCCCCAGTCCCAAAAATACGTAGGACTAGGACACGTAAGCATGCCAGCCGCATGGATATGACAACTCCAATATATGGAAACCAAATCCACACGTACGCTGTAATATGAATATCAAGTCCACAAGTGGTATAAAATGTATCACAAGTCACAGGGTATAATCTAAATCTCATCCACGAAAATCAGATATAAATAATAACCAGCATCTATATAACTAGATCTCAACATAAATATCTAAGGATGATAGTTGGATGGAAACAAATCCACTACCAACTCGAATGGAAAAGTACAACACAACAAATACAATATAGGAATACCAGCTAACGACCATGGGCTCGAAGAGAAGACATCCTCGCAACACAAGTAATCATCCAAATCTGTGCTCCTGCAAATACTCAAGAACAGATACACCTGGCAGAGGACCAGGTCCTCAGAGGGACGTAACAAGATACAGAAAATATGAGCCAATTTGAATACAGTAAACATGCATATTATTTGAAAATAAATAAGTACGCTGTACAAGACCATCTATATGAATGCAAATGAGGACAACTTTTTGACGTAGGCTACTCGATCTAATCCTCACAACCTCACGCTCGTCAGTGGACATTATCAGCCGACATACCGCGGGGGTAGTGACCCTCGGACTCCATCAATCGACATACCGCGGGGGTAGCGACCATCGGACACGACCCACCATAGTGCATGCTAGTGACTACGGTGTTACCAGAGTGGTTAAAAGCCCATACGCCTAATGATTGTCCTCTCATGATACTAGGTGCCATGTGTGTGTCAACATATCTAATATATAGTAATGACTAAAAGAAACTACACATGCAAGAATAAACAGAAATACAATAAATATACAGAAATATACTAAGCATGCAAAATACTGTAAGTAATTTGGCAAGGTATCTTGCCTGGGGTCCTACTGCTGGTATGAATCAGAATCCAAGTCACAGTCCAAATAGCCTATGTATTACAAATTTATCACGTCAAAAGATAATTTATTTTAATTTATTTAATTCTAGAATAATTACTCTAAAATTCTATTTTAATCTTATTATTCTGATTTTTATGTTAATTCCTAAATTTTGTCCAAAGAAACTGAATTTTATCAACTCGAGACTCATGGCACGCAAATCGAGACGATCTGTTGACCGAAAAGTCAACCGACACAAACTCAACTTTCATGCATGATTTCCTGTAGATTTCAGTGTCAAAAATATGCTGGAATTTATGGCTCATCCGAATTCAAATTCGTTTGGGAATTATGGCACATACAAATTTTGTATTGTGCACCGATGGTTAAATTCTAACCTAGAAGCTCTACAGAATTAACAGTATAAAAATACTTCGAATTAAATTCTGAAAAAAAACATATGTCAATGATCTCGACATTAGCTTTCCAAAACTTTAAACGGTTCATGATTCTGATTCCTGGTTCTCCCGGAATCGCAAAAATATTAAAACACGTCTATTTTCGGATATGCTGTGCTCTACGAATGTTCCAGAATTTAATACTCATAATTTCATAAAACAATTTATATAATCCAGAAGCTAACCTCAATATCTTTCTAACGCAAGAAACTAGGCCTCGTTTGGAGTCCGGAGCTATGCGCAATGGCTTGTGGAAGATGAAGGAACCCTAGATGGCAATTCTCTAAAATCTCTCTCTCTAAACTAATGGGATAATTAGGGTTATAATAATATATATATATAGGGATATACCTGCGGCTGAAAGGATATTTATAGGCTAACATGTGTCAGAATCTGATTGGATGGTTTTTGTTATATTATTTGTTTTTTATTTGAGTTTATCAAAATATTATTTAAGTCATTTTAAATCTAAATAACTCAAAATAAATATTAAAATAATCATAAAAATCTGGAAAAATTACAAAAAATATATTTTGAATTTAAAAACTCTAGGAAAATATTTGAGATAATTTTATATTCATAGATTTCCTACTATAATTAGGAGAAGCTCTAAACATTAGTTTTACCCATATAACTAAAAATAAATACTAAAATTATTTCAAAAATTCTAAAATAATTTCAGAAAATATATAATAATATTATAAATCCTAGAAAATAACGTGGGTCCATTCTATATTCCTGGAATTGCACAATAAATTCTACAAGTCCTAAAAATTAGTTATTAGCCTAAATAACTCCCAATAAATACTAAAATATTCAGAAAATTCGCAGAAAATTCTAGAAAATATATTTGACTATTTAGAACCTAAAATAAAATTTTGGGATATTTTTAGTTAAGTTTGAACATAAAATAAATTCTTCAAAGTCCTAGAAAATTAGTGTTACTAGTTTTTAATTAACTAAAAATTATAAAAAAATCTCAATAATCTAAAATAGCCTAAAAATAATTCTAAATAAATATTTATATAAGTAAATATACTAAAAAAAATTTATTTTCTAATTAACTAAGAGAATACTCTAAATAAATTCAACATCTATAATAAATATAATAATATAAAATATACACAAAATACCTATTTTGGGTGAGGGAGTTTACATTGACCAACAGGAAAAATAAATCCTAGAGAAAGAAACTTGATGACGCTCCACTCGTGCTCGAATAAGGTGGTAGAAGAGAACCTGGACGTGCTCATCAGCTCCAATTTGCGCACTCTCTGATGCAGCCGGAGTCACTTCACTTAGACGAAGGTACCGAATCCTATCCCACCGTGCTCGAGATCCTCACGAAGGGGCGTTGATCATAGGCTGCAGTAGTTCACCAGAGACTGGGGCTCTCCCTCTCTTGCTCGGCACACATAGATGGCGGCTAGGTCTAGAGAACAGGGGATAAAAAGAAGAATGGTGGAGGCAACTGCTAGCTTAGGGTTAGGGTTTAGAGTATCTAAGATTTATATAGAGGGGAGGGGAAAAAGTGAATGAACTGGGTTGGTTGTTGTCGGTTGATGATAGGAGGAATGGGGGAATAGTACCATGCTAGGTACGATTAGGAATTGTGGTTCTTATCCATTGTTTGCTTGCCTAGCTCGGGTTGGTTTCAAATGGAAGGGTCTGTACTTGGGTATGGATTTGCTAGGGTTTGGGTTGCAAGTATGCTGCTTGTCCACACACAAAGGGCTTTAGGTTCAGTGTAAAGCTTTGGGCTCAATGCATATAGTTGCATGCAAATATACAAGCTGATGCCATGTCTACTGAACTATAAATGGGTCTGGGTGTTTAAAACATTGGGTTGGTTTCCAATGCATAACAATGCATATATTTGCATGTGAATAGACACATGCATGAGCTGTTGCTTGCTTGTCATACCATTCCAATTGTATATCTTGGTTTTAGGTTATAATGGTGCTACTTATGTTTGTGTAAGAGTGGATCACATGAATGATGAATTAAGGTGGAAGCCAATTAGTTGGCTGGCAACAACAAAATGGAAGTGAGTTGGGTTGGCTTTTTATGCAAGTCTCTAAAGTTAGGTTAAGGCCATGTGGATACATTTCTAGAATTCTAAACTTAAACCCTAACAAAAAAAAATCTAGTAATAAAATAACTATTTATATAAAAATATATTCTAAATTAAGTTTTGATACAACAAATTACTAGCTATAAGTAAATTTGAAATATGGGGGGTTACATCCTTCCCTACTTAGAAAAATTTTATCCCCAAAATTAAGACTAATAGCACGAATAAAAGAATGGGAATTGAAATACGATACGTAACTGCGTACCTGAATCCTCAAATAAATGAGGAAAACACTTTTGAATAGGATCCTCGCACTGCCATGTTGATTCGTCCGGTGAATGATGCTTTCATGCAACCCAGACTAACCGAATCGTCTGCCCTCTCAACACCTTTTCGTTGTGGTCAAGAATCTCAACTAGTTGCTCCTCATAAGACAGACTCGGTCCCACTGTAATCTCTAAATGATACAGCACATGACTCAGATCAGCTATGTATCTCCTCAACTGCGATACGTAAAATATGTCATGCACGCCCTCTAGTGATGGAGGCAATGCAAGACGATATTCAACCTCGACAATGCGCTCCAAAATATCAAATTGTCCGATGTACCTCAGACTCAGTTTGTCTCTGGCTCCGAATATGATAGTACCACGGATAGGCGAGATCTTTAAGAACACATGATCGCCTTCCTTGAACTCCAAAGGTCAACGATATGCATCTGTCCAATGTTTCTGCCTGCTCTGAGCTGCTCGAAGGTGACCTTGTATCTTCTTCACCTTCTCCACTATACTGACCACTAACTCTGGCCCCAGTATCTGTCTCTCTCCGACATCACTCCAACATACGAGTGAGCGACACTTTATCCCATAAAGTGCCTCGAAGGGTGCCATCTGGATGCTAGCCTGGTAACTGTTGTTGTATGAGAACTCTACCAAGTATAGGTGGTCCTTCCAAGATCCTCCAAAGTCAAGCATACATGCTCTAAGCATATCCTCTAAGGTCTGAATAGTCCGCTCAGACTGACCATCTGTTTGAGGATGATATGACGTGTTGAACTTCAATCGAGTCCCGGGGCTCTCTTGCATACTCCTCAAAAAATATGATGTGAACCTTGAATCTCGAGCTGACACAATACTGACAAGCATACCATACAAATATACAATCTGCCTCATGTACAAATCTGCCAAAACCTCCGTCGATTGCCCAACTCTGAAGGGCAAGAAGTGTCACGCCTCGATCTCCCACAAGCTAATCGACCGTCCCCGCTAGGCGAGAACCACCTCGCCAGCGCTCCCGTGGAACGATCGCTTTGGCCCATCTGGGCGTGATGTTGCACGAGCGTGAGTCGTGCCAGTACAAGGCCGTGGTTCATTGACTGACGGTAAGAGGTTTAAGTCACAAAGTCGCACAGATTGTTTGAGTGCAGCAGAATTATAAACACATAGGTGATTGGTAACAAGTTCATTGAGTCGTCAATAGCAGAAGCAATGAATAACACAAGTTGGAGTAAAACGAACTCTTTATTGATATAAATAAGTATTACAGGCGGCATATAGTATAGATTATAAGTCGCTCAAGCCTCTCTCTCTCTCTCTCTCTCTGAAACAATAAAAGTGTGCCAAGTGGCTACATTTGTGGAATTATGTACAGACGATATTCCAACATTATGTCTTGTATATGTGCTTCAGTTCCTGGACGCAACGCTCCAAGGCTCCAGAGTGAACTCCATGCCTTAGCACGCACGAAGGAGGCATCCGCACCGAACGAGGTTCTCCCACACCCTACAAACAATCTGGTGGATTATCAGTACATGAATGCACTGGTGGGGAGGCTACTCGCTCGCTCGACAAATCCAAACACAAAATATAGGTTCTGTGCACCAACTATTATATTGTCTTTCTAGTTGTCTTAGGATCAGTTTCATGGCAATATTGAATAGCCTATCTCGTGTGGTAGTGCGCCGTGCAATATAAGAGGAAATACGACGAGACTTACTAACTTACCATTTGTCCTTTTCTGTCCAAGGCAAACCAAGTAAATTTAGGCACGAGCATATATAAATATTTAGGGACAATAGCATATGCAAACACTGTGTTGTGTGCGAGATTTACACTTCGGGTGCACGAGTATAGGGGTTATCCAGAAGTATTGTATAAGATTTTGAAGTGTTCAATTATTTTACAAGTGTCTTATATCCATGATCATTCAGGCATTTTCAATATTCTTGACCCGATACAATAACTCGCACGTGGATAGCCGCTAAGCGAGGATGACTTATCTATATGAACAATTGGTCACTGGCATAGCCATAAAGGACGAGTTATAGTCTATGAACGAGAATGGTATGCAACGAAAGCACTTGAGGGGCTACATAATCCCGTTCGAAACATGAGACTATCAGCCTTTAAAGCAAGGATGGTACGACATTTAGTGGAGACGCCACCCTGCTTGAATATGAAAGGCTGTTTGAGTTCCATCCGGATCGGATCGGCCCCGGTGCCCCGGAGACCGCCCGTGGAACTGAGATCCGAATATCATATTTTTCAAGTTGTTCGCGACATGCAGGTCAAGGTCTTCCAATTTCATAACTTGACATGATAATCCATGATTCTTGTTCTGAACCGAGCATTTGCTCCACGAGCTGTAATTCTGGACTTGCATGACATGATTCTCGTTCAGAGGTAAACTTGATGTGATTATCATTCAGATGTAACTTGATAGGATTTTTGATTAATGAACAACTTGTCTTGATACATTCCCCTGGTGTGGGGACTGCCTTAGCGACCAAACAGTCCTGGATACTTGTAGGTTCAATTTCACAGAAGGACTATTTGATAGTCTTCTGGCTGACTCAATGCATGCACGATACGCGATAGTGTTACTTGCTTGTGACATAAGTTTTGTGTGGCAGACATTGAGTCGAGATAATATTATAAGTTAACATATAAGCAGACAAGCATGCATTTGTAAGGAACTTAAGTAATCACGTTGGCTCGGACCCGAAGGTAAGCCGAGCAGTAAAATCGTAAAGGGACTTTTCGAGCGATATGATCTAGGATCGTGCAGTATGGCATACAAACAGTGCACTACAGAATATATGTATATCGTTCTAATTGAGGGATAGCGGGATCTTATTGCACAAGGCAAGGTAGCATGCGAGGGTCTATATATAAGTAATGTTTCATTTCCATATTCTAGCACAAGCAATACAAGTTGGGATTATTTTCTTAGCTAGGTGCGTTGTATTCTTATTTGAATGCAGGGGGTAATTCACCTAGCGATTAGCATGTATCTTTCCATATTTTAAGTGTGCTGGCTAAGCAAATACAAGTTCACCGTAGCCACCTACCTTAGCGATGATTTGACTCGGTTGAGCGATACTCCGAGCGAGCCTCTAAAAGACTAAGCCGAACTCCTGAAGGGACAAGTCTGGATATCCTTTGCCTCAAACGAGTATTCCCGCCTGAGCAAAGTGGGTCGAGATATTGCACTTTTGTCGTTTGAATCGGCAGTCCGCTTGAGCGGAACGGGGTGTTACATGATACACCACTCAGAAAAAGTCTCGTCCTCGAGACTTACTGAGGGTAGGCCATACTATCACATTATGGAATCTATCCCAAGTGTAGCAATCAGTACCACTAAATCCATTTGAACACAATCTCCTACTCGATCCTTACGCCGTGTCGCGTGTATGTTGAGTCAGTCTTATTTATGCCTTAGCGCTAGACATATTGCTTAACACAGAGTACATTTCAATCGATCTTGATTTAACGATCTAGGGCAGATGCAAACTTATACAAGTCGTTATACTTATTCAAGTGGATATTCACTTGTACTAGCATTGAGATCAGCATATCGCGAGTCTGGATCGAGCACATATTCAAAGCGTCCTTCAAACATATGCATGTCAACCAACTTAGCGATAACGAAGTCTTAGCAATCGAGTTTTACATATCATTGAGTCTTGGATCATGCACACGTTCGAGGCATCCCTCGAATATATGCATTCAACCAAACTTCGAGATAGTGAAATCGGACAAGCTACTTGTGAAAATCTCAAGGATTTTCGTCTTATGATTCACAAGAGTACTTCAATAGGGTCAATCCAATTCCATTTTATTTCCATTCCAACCAAGTATTTATACAATCGTTAAGCACGATCTATTCGATTTATCGACTAGCGTTCATTTGTTCGGGTCAAACTTAGCACACGTTATCGTTCCCAAGTCTAACCCTAAGTCTTGCTGCCCCAGTTCTATAGCTTGTTCAAGCAATATGATAAAGTCGATAGTACAGGTTCGTTCACTCGGTATAGGGTCGTCTGCCTAGGTGCTAGGTCAACTCACAAGGTCATAGGTACAGGTTCAAGCACACGATATATCGTACAATTTTGTCGCACGATGCTCACCCCAATTCCTAGGGTCAAACCATTGTTCATTTGCACGGGGTATTCTACCCAAGCTCGTTTCACTCAGATTTTTAAACATCGAGCACAGATTTTTCTACTCTCAATAACATGTTCGTTTATACGGGAGTTCGAGTTCGTTCAGTAAAATCTAAGATATATCCAAGTTGCAGGACAAGCTTAGTAATTTGTATAGTCTATCTCTCCAAACATGTTTTGATAGAATATCTATCCATTCCAAGTCTGGACCACCAAGCCAAGATTCAGTTCTAAAACTTTATTTATAACTTTAAGTCGTTCAACCTGATTTACGTATCTGTTCACAAAACCATCAAGCGTGATTTATTTTAGGTTCTAGGCTAACTCATCCATCAAAACATTTTCGATCACTTGCATTCCAAACTCGTCTTATCGTGTCAAACCAAAAGTCAAGATAATCCATAAGTTGTCACACTCCGGTCTTTCGCAAGTTTGATCACCCTCGTTAGATGTGATATCATCACGCCAACGCTCTCGCTAGATAATCGTCCTAATTCGGGCGCGATGTATGCACGAGCATAGAGTTACGCTCGTACAAGACAAGAACGTTTGAACGTTGTGGTTTACTCGGTATGATCTAGACACCTTAATATTTTAACTTTTACTCCATCCAAGTTATATATAAAATCCATCGAGTCAAGTCCGTTCATGCAGTGATTATAATTCGTCTAATGAAATCATCCAACTTCAATGTTACTGTTTAGTAATTCTATAGTTGTACTTATTTTATTTCTCAAGCAACTAGTTTCAATTATTAAAGCTCAAGTCTATTTCATTTTGATACGTTCCATTCATCGAGTTTGTTTGGAATAATTACCAAACATGTTCCTGTGAGTTCGATCATCTCTGTCGTACGTGAAATCACCACGCCGATGCTCCCGCAGGATAACCGTTCTCGTTGGAACTAATTTCGAGAGTTATCATTTCGAACTTGATTTCAAGATCATGCTTCCAAATTCTAAACCAAAACCATTATCGTTCATCTCTTTCATCGAACCAAGATTTTCATTTCCGGGATAACTTATATTCGAGTGATATTATATTCAAGTTCAATCCGTTCGTTTTAATTCAAAATTGCTCGTACAATCCTCCAAGTTTCCAATAAGTTTTCCTTAACCAAGATATCGATTTTCATTTTTGTGAATCCCAATTCGATATAATCCTTATCATTTATTTAAGACATTTTGAAATTGTTCAATCCAACTATTGCACGAGACCTACGAATCCGTTAGGATATTTCTAAATGATCTATACACCACAATTGAGTCATCCAATCAAATCTCAATTAATTTGTATCTTCCAACACGAAATACCGTTTAAGCTATTTCCCAAAATTCAAACACGATTCTCCTTATTCGCCTATGTGATAAATCCGAAAGTGTTTCTATCGGCTGGCATTCTAAGTCTAACTTGTATTATTCCTGAACAATATCTCATTTTCGTTGCAACTAGCTTGCACCAAAGGGTCTTGGCAGGCAATACTCTGCCCAACTTAGCTGAAAGACTATGTGCAAAGCTAACCGTTCGGGACAATATTCGATTCCATACTAACCAGTTGGGCAAACATATATAGGCAATTCGGGTTCGCGCATAAGTCACGATTTTAACACGAGTCTATTCCTAAAGGGACTAGCACAGGTTGGCACAAAGGCCAATCGTAGTATATATAAGCATCACAATTTCGTACAAGAAATCACATCATTCAAATGTATATTTTGAAAGTATTTAGACTCATTGTTGGAACATTTTATTTGGGACATTGTGAAAGAGTGTGCATATAACCTACGAAAGAACTTTTGAAAGTGAGAAAATTGAAACGAAGTCCAAAGGAGTATAGCCACGCTCTAATACCAATATGTCATATTCCGATCTCTCGTAGGCTAATCGGCCGTCCCCGCTAGGCAAGAATTACCGTGCCAGCGTGAGTCGCGCCCGTACAAGGCCGTGGTTCATTGGCTGGCGGTAAGAGATCTAAGCTATAGAGTCGCACATATTGTCCGAGTGCAGTAGAATTATAAACACATAGGCGATTGGTAACAAGTTCACTGAGTCATCAATAGCAGAAGCAATGAATAACACAAGTTGGAGTAAAACAAACTCTTTATTGATATAAACAAGTGTTACAGGCGGCGTATAGCCGAGATTATAAGTCGTTCAAGCCTCTCTCTCTGAAATAATAAAAGCGGGCCAAGTGGCTATATTTGTGGAATAATATACAGGCGATGTTATAATATTATGTCTTATATATATGCTTCAGTTCCTGGATGTAACGCTCCAAGGCTCCGGAGTGAACTCCATGCCTTAGCACGCACGAAGGAGGCATCCGCACCGAACGAGGTTCTTCCGTACCCTGCAAATAATCTGGTGGATTATCAGTACATGAATGCACTGGTGGGGAGGCTACTCGCCCACTCGACAAATCCAAACACAAAATATAGGTTCCGTGTACCAACTATTATATTGTCTTTCTAGTTGCTTTAGTATCAGTTTTATGGCAATATTGAATAGCCTATCTCGTGTAGCAGTACGCCGTACAATATAAAAGAAAATACGGCAAGACTTACCAACTTACTATTTGTCCTTTCCTTTCCAAGGCAAACTAAGTAAATTTAGGCACGAGCATATATAAATATTTAGGGGCAATAGCATATGCAAACACTGTGTTGTGCGCGAGATTTATGCTTCGGGTGCACGAGTATATGGGTTATCCAGAAGTGTTGCATAAGATGTTGAAGTGTTCAATTATTGTACAAGTGTCTTATATCCATGATCGTTCAGGCATTTCTGATATTCTTGACCCGATACAATGACTCGCACATGGATAGCCGCTAAGCGAGGATGACTTATCTATATGAATAATTGGTCACTGGCATAGCCATAAAGGATGAGTTATAGTCTATGAATGAGGATGGTATGCAATGAAAGCACTTGAGGCACTGCATAATCCCATTCGGAACATAAGACTATCAGCCTTTAAAGTAAGGATGGTGCGGCGTTTAGCGGAGATGCCACCCTACTTGAACATGAAAGGCTGCTTGAGTTCCATCCGGATCGGAACGGCCCTGGTGCCCCGGAGACCGCCCGTGAAACTGAGATCCAAAGATCACCTTTTTCAAGTTGTCCACGACATGCAGGTCAAGGTCTTCCAATTCCATAACTTGACATAATAATCCATGATTCTTGTTCTGAACCGAGCATTTGCTCTACGACCTGTGATTCTGGACTTGCATGACATGATTCTCGTTCAGAGGTAAACTTGATGTGATTATCATTCAGATATAACTTGATTGGATTTTTGATCAATGAACAACTTGCCTTGATGCATTCCCCTGGTGCGGGGACTGCCTTAGCGACCAAACAGTCCCGGATACTTTGTAAATCCCCTGATTTTTTTAAGAATTTTTAAATTAGTTTTTCACAAATTTCTGGATTTTTCTGGGATTTTTCTATAATTAAACCCTAGGCATTTGGTAATTAAATGATTTTTAATTGTTGTTAATTGATGTTAAAATATTATGGAAATAATATTTTATGGTGTAAATGGAAAACCGGACATAGGGTAATTTTCGGTGAATTTATTGAACTCCGAAACGTGTTTTATGCCCTAAAAGCTATTGGATATATAAACCGCACCAAATCTGAACCAACCCAAACCAAACCAGCGTAATGGGTCGGGTCGGGTCGGGTCGAATCCGAGCCAAACCCGACCCGGACCCGAAATCCAAGTGGAAACCCTAGCCTCCGCCGGAGTTCCTGTAGCAGCCTATAAAAGCTGTCTCGATTTTTGTGCCAGCCTTCGGAAACCCTAGCTCCATCCCCGCCGTCATCTTCTCCGATCAGCTCCCTCATTTTTGCCGCACCCAGCAACCTCGCTCTGACCTACCTCGCCTGAGCACTCGGCCGACCTCGTCGACTCTTTCCTCGCTCACCCGCGCAGCACCCAGACCCCTCGCTGGCTCCCTCATCTCCGCCGTACCGAACGACGCCGCCGGCTCCCTCATCTCCGCAAGGCAGCCCTGAACTCCCCGTCCAGAAACCCCTCGACGATTCCTTCCTCGTCATCACCGCCAGGCCACCCCGACCCATCACCCATCGATCTTCCCTCTCCGGTCTGCTGCCCACATTAGCTCCACCCCGCGGCTGAACCGCTCCGGCCAGCTGCGCTGAGCCGCCGCCCTAGCCCGGCCTCGCCGACCTCGAGCCCGACTGCCTCCGGCGAATCCCCTGCCGCTGTCTCGATCAGAAACCCTAGCCTAGACTCACAGCAGACATATGGACACAAGAGTTCGAGCAGGACACGAGCAGGACACGAGAAATCGGTCTTCACGGAGCCCTGTTCAGGTAACGTTTTCCCTCACCTCGTAACTCCGTTTTCGATTCCGTCAGTTGTGACGCATAGACTGTGTGACCCCCTCGATGCCCGTACAACTTGCTTGGTGCATCGCGTCCTGTGGTGATCGCAAACAGCGATCCAAAAACAGGAAAACAATACCTTATTTTACCCCGGAACTGAGTACGCCCCGCCAAACGGGATGACTTGGTCGTACGCGATCTTTACCGAAACGTGCGCGACGTTGATACGGACGTGTGGAATTTCACAGAAGTCGATTCGGATGTGCGTGCACACCGGAATCAACGCGTATCCGCCGACAACGCCCTGTATCCGCCTATTCTGGAACACGTTGTAACTTTGTGTATACACGTCGGATCGAGACGAAACTTGTGCCATTGGACTCGTAGCAATACGCTGGTCCTCTGTCCCAAGTTTGGTTCAATTCTGAGAACGTTGACAAAATTGCGTATTGTGGGCCCCACAGGCTCCACTTGACAGGCGATTTTGTGATCGGCTCATTGGAATCCAATTCTGGAAGTTCCGTTGGGTTCGTATCATCGTTCCTGACTTGTAGACACTAAGTTTAACAAATTTGGAGACCTTTAATCTTGACACGCTTTTCGGTGCAAAGTGGCCCACATGTGGACCCCGTTTTGACCCAAAAATGTCATTTTTGCCCCTGTGTCCAAATTGGACGTAAGGACAGGCGTTTCTAGCTATTTGATATTTTCTGAATCTAATGGGGATGTTTATTTCAGCAACCGGAGTAGTACCTGCAGATCACACTGAGACCAGAGCTACAGTTGGAGCTAGAACCACAGGCAAGTGTACCTTGCCAAACTTTACAGTCTTGTTATATATTTTCCTTGATTCTTTTATATTGTTGTGCATGCTTAACCTAGGACCGTGTGACTTACTTAGCGTCCGATTATAGTCGGGTGCCAACACCGTACGCGGTGTTGTGTATTGTCATCTAGAGATGGACATTCGTGACCCTTTACACCCTCGTACTTGTCATATCAAGTACAGTATACCCAGGACACTTGATACTATTTATGAGACAGAATATTCCTGAGATATTCATGGTGATTCTGTATAGGATATGGGTTTATGACATACACAGTTTATATGCTTAGATTTTATCCAGACTTGTTGCATTAGATATGGTTTTACGTGACATGGACATGAGTTATCATGAAACTGTGACGTGAGATTACATTGGGTGGGGAGAGAATTATCATACATAAGGCTGATTATATATATATAATATTTTAATGGATTGTGCCTTAGACTCTGACACAGAGCTTTGGTACTGTACTGGCCCTTCGAGAGAATACTGCTATGGGTTTCTCCGACACTGATCTTGTAGTAGTCTCAGCCCGAGTATGACTAAAACTCTCACTTGCATGTCACTTAGCTGGTTATATATTTACCCTATTGTTCCTTTTATTGCTGCACAGCATTTATTTTGGCTTGTATTATCTGTACCTTGCTATGTCCCCTGAGGACCTGTATCCGGATTATGTCCCCAGGATTAGCTGACGAGATCTATCCCGAGGTATACGGGACCGGAGCATTAGCATTAGCAGGAGCAGGTGCCTACCTTAGAGCAGAACCAGGATCTGAGGACGAGATTGTACCAGAGGACTTCTCTTGAGTATTGGCTTGAGATACTCATTTATTTCAGTTTCTAGTTATTTTATTTCCAATCTATTTCATTGATGTACTAGACTTCTTCTCGGATTGTTCTCCGAGACATTTTTATTCAGACTTGTTAGTTTATATTTATTTGCATTTATTCTGGCATTTGATCTGTGATTATCTGTTGTGGATGAGATTAGAATAGACTGTGACTTGTATCATTGGACCTATTTATTATTGTACTACAGCTTAAGCATGCCCTGATGGATCCATTAAATTGGGTTTGTCCATCGGTGTGTGCTGCTGGCCATTATCACGCGTCCGGTCCCTCGCTAGTTTGGGACTGGGGCGTGACATACTTGCAGGTTCAATTTCACAGAAGAACTATTTGATAGTCTTCTGGCTGACTCAATGCATGCACGATACGCGATAGTGTTACTTGCTTGTGATATAACTTTCGTGTGGCAGATATTGATTTGAGACAATATTAAAAGTTAACATATAAGCAGACAAACATGCATTTGTAAGAAACTTAAGTAATCATGTTGGCTCGGGCCCGAAGGTAAGCCGAGCAGTAAAACCGTAAAGGGACTTCCCGAGCGATATGATCTATGGTCGTGCAGCGTGGCATACAAACAGTGTACTACAGAATATATGTATATCGTTCTAATTGAGGCATAGCGGGATCTTGTTGCACAAGATAAGGTAGCATGCGAGGGTCTATATATAAGCAATGTTTTATTTTCATGTTCTAGCACAAGCAATACAAGTTGGGATTATTCCCTTAGCTAGGTGCGTTGTATTCTTATTAGCATACAAGGGATAATTCACCCAGCGACTAGCATGTATTGCTCTATATTTTAAGTGTGCTGGCTAAGAAAGACAAGTTCACCGTAGCCACCCACCTTAGCGATAATTCACCTCGGTTGAGCGATACTCCGAGCGAGCCTCTGAAAGCCTAAGCCGAACTCCTGAAGGGACAAGTCTGGATATCCTTTGCCTCAAACGAGTATTCTTGCCTGAGCAAAGTGGGTTGGGACATTGCACTTTTGTCGTTTGAATCGGTAGTCCGCTTGAGCGGAACGGGGTATTACAAGAAGTGCGTCGACTTGGTGAGTCAGTCTACGATGACCTAAACTGTGTCCTTTCCGCTGGGGCTCCTCGAAAATTTAGTGACGAAGTTCATCGTGATATGTTCCCACTTTCACTCAGGAATGGAAAGTGGCTACAAAAGTCCTACGGTTCTCTGATGTTCGGCCTTAACTTGTTGACAGACCAAACATCTCGCTACAAACTAAGCGATCTCCCTCTTTATCCTGTGCCACCAGTAGTGCTTCCTCATATCTTGGTACATCTTCATACCGCCAGGATGAATAAAATATACCAAACTGTGCTCCTTTGTCATCAGCTCCTAACGCAACTCTCTGCTCGGAACGTATAGGCGATCTTCGCACCTCAACATTTCATCCTCGTGAATAAATATTCCAGTCTGTACACCAGCCTCGGTGTAACGCCCCAGTCCCAAAATATGTAGGACTAGGAATACGCAGCATGCCAGCTACGCATTCGACCAGACTCTGATCCGACCCGAATACGTATAAGTTGTATAATAAGAATAACTATCTAAGAATACTGAAAATATCTATCTCATAATCCACATAAAGAAAAAAATATTAAGAATGAACTGCATGTGCTAAAGTCGGCCGCCTAGTAACACATAAGCTCGAATAGACTCGAGAAATAAATATGAGTCTATAAAAACTAGGCTACATCAGCAGATGAATAAATAATATGTATAAATAACCATAACTCTTATAGAAATAATATAAGTACCTGGCACCAATATCCGCATGAAAAGAAACATACAACAGCAACTCCAAAGGCTCCATAATCGTCTATGCTGCAAAAACTGGCAGGGGACCAGGTCCTCAGAGGGATGTAACAAGGTACAAGAAAATAATAAGCCAGAAGTAAACAGTGTAATAAAACCATAATCCAGGATAAACTACTGTAACCAACTATGTGGCATCAAGTGAGAGTATGGTATCGTACCCCGGGCTGGTACTCACGAAAGATCCCAATGGACACTTCCTTAATCTAACAGTACACTCAAGGCTCCGTGTAGGAGAACCAGGAGGAAGATGTATATATATAAATATAATACTTTAGATTCAGCATAGGGAACCTAAAGCCTAAGACACATAAATAGTAATAGTAAAATATGCCCAGAGCACGATGAAGACTCTTTTCACCCAATGTAACCTCACGTCTCAATCAAGACACGCAATATCATGACCTCTAACTATCAACGCAAGTCATAGTCAATATGTACAATTATAATTACCACTATAGCATACATCCTGTAGTCCTATCCAGAGTCCAAGTACCACGATCAAGTCTAGAAAGACTCTGCCATATGAACATCGTGTCAAGTGTCCTATGGTCGGATGTGCAAATAACATATGCATAAAATATGGGTTCGGAAGAATGACTCTCTAACTACGATACTCGACTCCGTAGAGGATGTCGGTACCCGAATCTTGTCCGGACACAAAGTATCGTATAACGGCCCTAGGCTCACAAGTACAATAACCAAGCCACACAATTATAATATCTAATGCATATATACTATCAAATAAATAATGTATAACTATAAATATCTTGGCAAGGTATACTTGCCTGGTTCTGCAGTCAGTGGTGGTAAAGATGATCCCACGTCCACTCCTTCGGAATTCAATTGACCTAAACACCAATTAAATACTTAAGGGTCCAATCATGAATTCTTGTAATTATAACTTAATTCTATAATTTCTTCGATGCCATGCAAAACCAAGTCCGTTATTATTTCTAACAACTTTGCTTACTTTTACAGGATATCATGACCTAGTTTCTTGATTTTTGACTTCCAAAATTTAAGTTTAAGTCCTCAATTAAATGACATGAACATAAATTATAATAAATCATATAATCTTGATTTAAATATAATTTATATTCATTTTAATAATTAATTTTCAGATTTGACAAAATAACATATTTTAAGATTATGGCTACTTTAGGTTGACTAGTTTTGTCCGAAACTTGTTCGAGACATTGCTAGTCCATTAGTATGGTTTATATTTATAAAAAAATATTTTATATCATATTATATTCTAATTTAATCTCAAAAAATATTTACCCATTTATTTCTTCCAAAATAACCTCTATTTACTAGCAAAATAATGTCATAAAGTCACCCAAAATATAGGCTAGTGGCCCTTATTCTTAGGGTTCAGGTTTGACATACAAAAATTATAAATATAAATTTGAAATACTTTATTTCTAGAATTAAAACACATATAAATTCAGTTTTAGAAATTAAGATCAAATCCACCAAAAATCGTATCACAAAGTCATGTTGTGCGTCGACTAGGTATTCTGGCAACTTGATGCTAGTTTGTACATGCAACATTACTAACTTGAGTAATAAAGTATTTTTAATATAAAATTATATTATTTAATTTTCTGGAATTTAATAATAATTATATATATTAATAATTATATCACATCATTCATGCAACCATCTCAACTACGTAATCTAGCTATTCTTGCAATTTGGCCAAGTAGTCTTTGCATCCAATCTTTTCATCAGCAGAAAACATGATTAATTATATAATTATAATATTTATATTCTAAATTAATAACATATAATTTTTTGAAATAATTATATATATATTTATCATGGCAATACTCATTGAACCTTGTCTACCATTGGTGCGTCGTGTCCGTGTCATGATTGTTCGATTTCCTTGGAATAGTTTATACATAAAAATATGGGTTTCTCATGTATAGAGTTAATCCTACTCATCATCTAATATTATCATGAGTTACACAATCTTTGGTTCATGGAGAATAGTAAAAAGAATATAAGTTGGAAGACTTACCCGTATGTGATTACGACGTGGTCCTTTCTTGCGACACGGACCCTTCGGAGCACCAAATGGACTCCAACCTCCATGAAACTTGAGGGGGTGCTTAGAAGATTCATATAGGAGGTAAATATTCAATTTGGAGGTGGTTTTTAGGGCTGTGATGGGGGCGGATAGCAGCTACAACCAGCAGCAAGTAGTCAGCCTCTACGGGTGACTAATCTCTTGCTCTAGGGCTTGTCAGCTTGTAGGGGATAAAGTGTAACACCCCGTTCCGCTCAAGCGGACTGCCGATTCAATCGGCGATAGTGCAACTGTCCCGACCCGCTTTGCCTCAAACAAGAAGCAAAGGATATCAAGACTTGTCCCTACAGGAATTCAGCTTAGGCTTTCAGAGGCTCGCTTGACGTATCGCTCTACCGAGGTGAATCATCGCTAAGGTAGGTGGCTATGGTGAACTTGTCTTTGCTTAGCTAGCACACATAAAATCTAGAATGATACATGCTAGTCGCTAGGTGAATCACCCCTGCATGCTAATAAATCCAACGCACCTAGCTAAGGGAATAATCCCAACTTGTATTGCTTATGCTAGAACATGAAAATTGAAATACTGCTTATATTCAGACCCTCGCATGCTAAGTCCCTTACGGTTTCATCTCTCGGCTTACCTTCGGGTCCGAACAAACGTGTCTGCTTACGTTTCTTAGAACGCATGCTTGTCTGCTTGTATGTTGCCATATTTTCATCCAAATCCTGGGAGACTACTAAGTAGTCGTTCCGTGCCTGAATGAACCTGCAAGTATCGGGACCGTTAGGTCACCAAGGCAATTCCTGAACCAGGGAATCTGTACCCTGAATGAATGAATCCCTAAATCACAGCTCATGGAGCAAACTACTGAATCAATGATCCTGCCTCAACAAGTTCCATATATATATATCCTGACTTGAACTTGTTCCATATAACTTGTTCCATATATATATATATATCCTGCCTCGAACTTGTTCCTGTCCCTGACCCTGACCTGCATGTCGCAGACAACTTGTTTCAAGTGAGATTTCCTGATCTCTGTTCCTACGGACGGTCTCCGGGGCACCGGGCCGATCCGATCGGGACAGGAACCCTGTTAGTCTGCCTACTTCGGGCAGAATGGCGTGTAGCGCCTGTGAACTTATCCTTCACGCCATTCTTGCTCACAGACTAAGTAGCCGCCTGACTCGGAAGGAATGACTTGTAGCGCTCCTGATCCGTGCATTGCATTTCATTCTCTTTCATGTGCTACACCTGTCCTTTATGGCTATGCCAGCGACTCCTGTTCATATAGATAAGTCATCCTCGCTTAGCGGCTATCCGTGTGCGAGTCATTGCATCACAACAACTGAACACCTGAACACCTAAACGATCATGTTATAACGACCCTCGTGTTTGCATATGCTATGCCCCTGAATGCTTATACATGCCCGTGCTTGAATTAATAATGTTTGCCTTGGACAGGGAAGGAGATGGTAAGTTGGTAAGTCTCACCGTGTTTTCTCTCATGTTGCACGGCACACTGCCACACGAGTTAGGCTATTCAAATCTTGCATGAAACTGATCCTAAGGCAACTAGAAAGATAACTTAATAGTTGTGCATGGAACCTGTATTACGTGTTTGGATTTGTCGAGCGGGCGAGTAGCTTCCCCACCAGTGCATTCAATGTACTGATAATCCACCAGTTTGTATGCAGGGTGCGGGAGAACCTCTTTCGGTACAGATGCCTCCTTCGTGCGTGCTAAGGTGTGGAGATCACTCTGAAGCAACGATACGTCCGGAACTGAAGCACATATACAAGACATAATATTGGAACTTGCCTGAATATCGCCTGTACAAATCATTCCACTATTGTAGCCACTTGGCACACTTTTACTGTTTCAGAGAGAGAGGCTTGAGCGACTTGTATTTTCGGCTAAGCGCCGCCTGTAACATATGTTTATATCAATAAAAGAGTTTGCTTTACTTCAACTTGTGTTTTAATGCTTCCGCTATATTGTCAACTCAGTGAACTTGTTACCGATCGCCTATGCGTTCATGACTCCGCTGCACTCGGACAATCTGTGCGACTCTGTGGCTTAGAACTCTTACCTCCAGCCGTGGAACTACGGCCATGCACGGGCATGGATCACGCTCGCGCGGCATCACGCCCGGATGGGTTGAAGCAATCGTTCCGCGGGAGCGCTGGCGAGGGTGATTCCCGCCTAGCGGGGACGGTCGATTAGCCTGCGGGAGATCGGGGCGTGACATGAAGTGGACGTTGGGAAGGAGTGAAAAGGAAGTGGATAAGGAGAGGGAGAGTCTGAAGGGGTCATGGAAGAGAGGAGGGAGGATATAGGGGCGGCCACAAAGAGGGAAGTAGATGTTAGGGTTAGAGTTTGGTGATAAGTTGATATATATATGGGCTTTTAAAATATATTTAAATATAGGAGGGGGTTATCCTAATGCTAATAAGGTTAAGCCAAGGGGAGGATGATCTTGGCCAAAAATGAGAGGGTGGGGTTGGTTGTTATGGTTAGGATTGGATAAGGTTTGGTTGTTGGGTTGGTTAGGAAGTTGGTTAGGTAGTTATTTGCCAACTAGGATGCCACCTATACCACTTTCTATAGATAGAACTCCTACAAATAGAAATAAATTAATTTAAATATCATATATATCTATATATATAATATATTTATATGAGGATATTGGGGTGCACTACATGCCCACATGTGTTTGGGTTGTGTTTGGGTCAAGTTCTAGTCAAAATAAGACAATTTTACGGTAACCGTAATTCTTGACGTTCTTTAATATTTTTGGAGTATGGAGGATATCAAATAAATACAATATCCATGTTTCAACTATATTAGACTCAATTAAAATTATTATTATAAATTTTGTTAGAAGAAAAAAGGTCGTGCATTGCTCAAAATATCAAAGTCATGGCAAAGTATCATATATATTAAAAAGAATTTTAGAAATTAATTATTTAAATCTATCTAATTAAATAAAATAATAATTATTATTATAAATTATCAAATTATCCCTATTCTTAAATGAGGGGGCTTACACTCGGTCCTCTCTTTGAGCCTCTAAAATCTGGCATATGTAGGCTGAGCTACCTTGATCCTCTCTACCAATGATGAATGTACCTCAAGGCTAGCACTACCAAAAAAAGTCAAATTAGCGACGCCCAAAAACGTCGTCAAATGACAAAAAAACGTCGCTAAAAACGTTTAGCGACGTAATTAGTGACGTTTTAACGCAGTCGGAAGATACCAAGTCGCTGAACGAAAAAACGTCGCTGAACGTCGCTATGCCGACGTTTTTTAGCGACTTTATTGAGTCGCTAAATGTAGCGACGTTTAGCGACGCGGCGTCACTAAATAGCGACGTTTATTAAAGTCGCTAAACGTCGCTCATTAGCGACTTATATAGCGACGTAACAGCGACTTCTTTAATGACCTGGCAGTACTGCCATGTCAGCAATTTACGACGTACAGCGACATATTTAGCGACGTTTAGCGACATCTTTAGCGACGGCTAATGACACGTCGCTAAGTAGCGACTTGTTTAGCGACTTATAAAAACGTTGCTAGACGTCGCTAAACGTCGCTAAATACGTCGCTAAATTTACAAAAAAAAATACTGAATTGTTCCAAACTATTATTCCTGTAATTTATAAATTTTTAATTAAAAATAGACCCGGAGCAACCCTCCGTTGAATTTTATGGGTTCGCCGACCCCTTCGGTGGAACACTCAACACCGGATTAACAATATTTAATATGAAGTATCAGAGTATCACAGTCATACAATTAATACACACAAATATTATAGACAGACAATAAAAGTATCACAGTCATAAAAGTATCACAGTATCACAGTCACACAAAATGGGCATAAACAGTATCACAAAATACATAATATATAAGTATCAGAGTATCACAGTAACACAAAATACATAATATATAAGTATATGAAACATTATAGTATCAATCTCGAGGATTTCCAAAACGGGGCAGATACCAGTCCCTCAAATACTGCGTATAAACAGAGTTTATGTTATCAAGCTCCGCTATGGGTGCTGGGTGACTAGAACTCCCCGTCTGAGATACAGCCGCGATAGGTGCTGGGTGACTGGAACTCCCCGCAGGTGGTATCTCTTCCTCCTTAACAGTAGGAGGCATCACTTCCTCCTTAATAGTAGGAGGCATCACTTCCTCCTTAACAGTAGGAGGTGTCGCTCTCTTGGGTGCCATCTGGTAAGATAGATGAAAACAAAGAATTAGCAAAGAATTAGCTATTGGACCAGAACGGAAGAATTAGATGACTCACAAAGAATTAGTTGTTTGTTGCAGTATAATAATGATACCATAATATCTTATTTATATCCTACGTGTCACAAAATAAAATGACCGATTTATTGAACTAGTTTGAAAATATGATCCAATATTAAATTATATGATTGTAATTGAAATTGAAATTGAATTATGAGCCATGTGTGTTGTGTTGAGACAGACATTTTTAGTGTTACAGACCTGTCTAGTTATTTAATTCCAACTTGTAGTTTTACAGTGTTGAGACAGACATTTTTAGTAGAGCATGTTCAGTTGTTGCTAATTTTCTAATGAAATTCAGTTGTTGCTAATTTTCTTTGGTCCCATTTGGAAAGCAATCATATTCGACAATATTTGATCACTTCTCATGTTCATCATTATTCTGATTAATGGCTACGCTGCTTCAAAGTATATATTGTCTACTGACTTTAGAGCACGGTGAATATTTCTCCAAAGCTTTATCAGTCCATGAGGTTTGATAATCTAAAACATGTATGCAGAAACTGAAACATGAAATTTGGATGAATGAACAATAATAGTATAATATGATAAAATTAAAATAAGAAATGCATGACTGCATTCACAGGAAGTGGTAGGTTCAACCGAGGCTAAGAAGAAGAGGTTAGATGGTTTAGATGTTAACTAACAGATGTTAGCAATGGAATTGAATTAAAAAAGGATACGTAGCCAATGAGAGTTTTCGGATAATCTTTTGTTATTTGTTGAATATGTAGAAGTAACTCGATTTGGAAACTAGTCAAGAAGATTTTCTTGTACTCTGTATACTATATTGCAAATCATATCAAATTATCTATATATATGGAAGACATGAAATCACATAATGGAATGTACTAACCCTAACCCTAACCCTAACCATAAACCTAACCCTAACCCTAACCCTAACCCTAAACCTAACCCTAACCCTAAACCTAATCCTAACCCTAACCCTAATCTGCGTCTGTGTGTGTGTGTCTGCGTCTGTGTGTGTGTGTCGTGTGTGTGTGTCGTGTGTGTGTCTGCGTCTGTGTGTGTGTCATGTGTGTGTCTGCGTCTGTGTGTGTGTCGTGTGTGTCGTGTGTGTCTGTGTGCGTGTGTCGTGTCTGTCAAGTGTGTCTTGTGTCAGTGTCACATGAAAGAGAGAGAGAGAGAGAGAGAGAGAGAGAGAGAGAGAGAGAGAGAGAGAGAGAGAGATTACCTAGAGCTCGAGGAGGAGGAGGGGGATGCCGTGGAGACCCGGTCGCCGGAGAGGGGGGGCTCAGCCGTGGAGACCCGGTCGCCGGAGGGGGGGCGGGGGAAATCGAAACGATTTCAAAATTTTTGATAGATGGAGAAAAGAAAACTGAGCCCTAATTAACCAAAATTTAGCGATATTTAGCGACGTCAAATAAAAACGTCGCTAAAATAAAAATAAGCGACGCCAAAGACGTCGCTAAATACGTCGCTAAATATTTTTGATAGATACGTCGCTAATTACGACGCTAAGCGTCGCTAAAAGAGATATATTAGCGACGTTTAGCGACCTTAATTGAACTTATAGCGACTATTCTTTTAAAATCTTAATAAAAGTCGCTAAACGTCGCTAAATGTCACCATTTAGCGACGCCTAGCGACAATTTTTACCGAGTCGCTAATTTAGCGACATTTTTACTAGGAGTCACTAAAATACGTCGCTAATCCCGCTTATTCTAGTAGTGTAGCCAGTTGTCCATATATGCCTGGAAATATAACCTTTATTCCAAGATCCTGAAGGGTCTCTAATAAATGATGATGTGTCATCAAGAAGTATGCCATCGGTCTCCTACTCAAGGCATCTGCTACAACATTCGTCTTGTCAGGGTAATACTGTAGGTCGATATCAAAGTTCGTCATTAACTCCAGCCAGCGCCTTTGCCTCATGTTTAGCTCCTTATGAGTAAAGATGTACTACAGGATCTTATGATCAGTGTATATCTTGACTTGATCTCCATATAGATAGTGTCTTCATAGTTTTAGTGCAAATATCACTGCAGCTAGCTCTAGATCGTGCGTCGGGTAGTTCTTCTGATGATTTCCCAGTTATCTCGATGCATATGCCACTACCTTGCCATATTGCATTATAACATACCCTAATCCACTCCCGGACGCATCGCTATAAACCACAAGTCCTCCCGATCCTGAAGGAAGAGTTAAGATAGGTGCCGTCGTCAGACGCTTCTTCAGCTCATCAAATGCCATCTGACACTCCTCTGTCCAAACAAACTCCTGGTCCTTACGTGTCAATCATGTCATAGGCTCCATAATCCTGGAGAAGTTTTCCACGAACCTCCGATAGTAGCCAGCAAGTCCGAGGAAACTCCTAACCTCTGAAACTAAAGTATAAGTATGCCATGACTCTACTGCGGCAATCTTCTCCAGGTCAACTGATATTCCATCACCAGTAATAATGTCACCAAGAAAAGATACTATATCCAAGCAAAATTCACACTTGCTGAGCTTGGCATATAATCTTTCCTATCGTAGTGTCTCCAGCACGATCTTAAGATGCTCCTCGTGCTCCTCGTGCTCCTCGTGGTTATTGGAATATACCAAGATATCGTCAATAAAAACTACCATGAACTTGTCCAAATACCGATGGAATACGTTGTTCATTAGGTTCACGAACATTGATGACCCATTGGTTAAACCAAATGGCATCTCTAAGAACTCATAGTGTCTGTACCTCGTCTGGAAAGTTGTCTTCTGAATATCCTCTTTTCGTACCTTGATCTGATGGTAGCCGGACTTGAGATCAATCATTGAGAAAACCTGTGCTTCACTCAACTGATTAAACAAATCATCGATGCATGGAAGAGGGTACTTGTTCTTTACCGTAACCGCATTCAACTCCCTATAATCGATGCACAAGCGTACAGATCCGTCCTTTTTCGGCACGAAAAAAATTGGTGCTCCCAATGGAGATCCGTTAGATTGAATAAAGACCTTGTCTAAAAGCTCACCAATCTGAATCTTCAGCTCCTGCTGCTCCTTCGATGCCAGTCGGTACATATAGGAAGAGACCATGTTTGCTCTCGGAATTAGATCTATAGTGAACTATATGTCTCTGTCAGTTGGTAGTCTCGGCAGCTCCTCGGGAAATACATCCTGGAAGTCGTCGACGATTGAAGGGTAAGATACGCCCACCATTGATAACTGGGTCCCATCGACTGGCTGGTCATCCTCTTTGTTGGGTCCTCTACAGAACTCAAACTTTGGCTGTCCGGGTGTTTAAATATCACACATCCTCACCTGCAATCTAGCGTAGAATGATACTGGCTCAACCAGTCCATTCCAAGGATGACATCAAAGTTTGGCATATCAAACACCAAAAATTATGCCCTCATCTCTCTATCGCACACTACTACAGAACAACCCTTACAGGTGTCACTAACATGCACTATGCCACCTCCAGTGATTATCCGAATGACCTTAGTCAATGACTGAGAAGCTACACTATGCATGGCTACCAAGCTAGTAGATATAAAGGAATGCGTAGCGTCGGAATCAAATAAAGCATGTGCAAGAAATGAAGCTACTAATATGGTGCATGCGATGACTTCTCCCTCCGGCTCAGGCTCCTCGACTGCCATCGCAAAGATCTGACCTTGCCTCTATGGCCTCTGTCTATCATACTGGCCTTTATGCGGTGCTATGGGTGGACCCCTCTGATAACCACCATGTGATGGGGGTCGTGGTGCTCCTGGTGTAACTGGCCTCGGTATCGGTGGAGCTATCCTCAATGCTGTCCTCTGCGTTGGATGTCTTCCTGGTGCTGGGCACTCCCTGGCTTGATATTGACCTGATTCGCACCTCAAGTACTGTTCCAACCTAAGGAGACAGTCCCTTTGCACGTGTCCTTTCTTGCCGCAGTGATGGCAAATAGGAAGCTCCCTCATCTATTAAGGGTGAGGTCGGTACTTCTGTTGCTGCTGCGCCATAGGACGCGTGATCGGCCCGCCCAATGTTGTTATCTGGGCTGGGGCTGAAGTGCCAACACGCCTCTCTAGTGCCCTCTCCAAGCGAAGAGCCTCCTGAATTTTTGTAACCTTTAGGATATCTGCTCTGGTAGTGTGGGCCACATTACCCTGAACTATCGGAGCTCGTAGTTGAGGCCCTTGTGGAACCTCCGAGCCTTGTCTGACTCATCCTAGACCAGTGAAGGGGCAAACCAGATCAGTCTGCTAAACTTTGTATCATACTCGTTCACCATCATGGTACCCTGACTGAGATGAGTGAACTTCTCTTGAAGCTCAAATCAGACAGAATCTGGAAAGAACTGCTCCTAGAATAACCGACGAAACTCTCTCCAAGATGGGCTGTCTCAAAGTGCTGCTCCTCCGCCTTCCACCAATGGTGGGCCAAATCCTTAAGCTGCATATGGATGACGGTGACTCATTTCTCTTTGGGTAGCTCAGCGGCTTCCAACATCTGCTCTGTGGTGACGAGCCACTCTTTCACCTCATAGGGATCCTCGGTACCCTTTAATGGTAGAGGTACATCCCTCTGAACTTGTTGATAGTGCACGACCATCCAGTCTCGATGCTCTTTCTTATGAGGTTATTTTGATGCCATTGGGCCTGCATCATGCCCTGAAAGAATTGGTACATAAATGCCTGGTTGTCCTGTGTGGTGCCTGCTAACCAGGCTGTGGATGAAGTAGAAAAAGAACGGATACGAAAATGACCCCTGAGGAGGAAAATGTGGTGGTGTTGGCAAAGGTTCCTCCCTCTGACCCTGGGCCTACTGCCCTCCAATGTCTGCCTACTGATAGTGACGCTCCCCATGCGCCATCTCTGGCTATCGCGATGATTGCCCCTGCTGGAAATGGGGAGCAGGTGTCAATGCTAGTGCCTTCTCAGGATTCGTCTCTCTAGGTGAACCAATGTCCCGGGGAATATCGCTAGGCTTCGCAACGCGACCGCTGCAGAGATTCATCTCCCTGACCAAAAGAACAATGATGTTTATCAAATAAGAGTGGAATCAAATGGGATGCAATTTAAAGAACGAATTTAGGTTATGTATATATGGAATCAAGAATGAAAACTAAGCTTGTGAATAAGATTCTAATAACTAATCCTGCTGCAGGCTCGCTTGGCACAATAACGTAACCAAGATGATTTAAATCTACCACAAAAACTATGTCATGCCCCAGTTCCAAAATACACGGGACTATGCCACGTGGCAATGGCCAGCCAATACGTAATCAAGGACTTGCCTAATTCAATAGAATTCTCAACTACGTATTTTGTTGTACCTAAAGAATAATATGTCAATACAGAACCAAATAAGTCTAGAGTTGGAGGAGACAAATCCACTACATAAATATGCTAAAATAAAGTGCTGAAAGTAAGATATATAGCGACTGAATCAAGTAGAAGTCTGCAACCAGGGTGGTATCATACCAAGGTCAAATGTACTCGCCAGGGTATACCTCCTCTGCCTCGTAGATAGCCTCAGGACCCAGCCCGTAAACCTGCTTGTACTCCGGCTCAACTAAACCTAGAAATGAACCAGGTCCTCAGAGGGACATAACAAGATACATAAAAATATGCCACTAATAATATGAAATTACTGCAATAAAATAAGGCTGTACCAATCTAAGTATAAATGCAATGAGAACCACGTTTGACGTATGAGCTTCTGGTCAAAATGGGATCAACATAATTCCCTGAGAGAAACAGAGGCCTACTACAGCATTGTGTCGTGGATGCCAGAGGCCGAACCTAATACTAATATATCCATGGTCATCTCACTCGGTACTCCAGCGGAGGCAGCGGGATACAAAGGGAACAATGTAGTCAGCCCATACGCATAGTGAGTGTCCTCCCCACCCAATGCTGCTGTATTTGTCGCACACCACGACATGTCCACCTCCTACTCATGAGTCAAGATCAAGTATTTAAATACTGCTGTCACGCATCTCGATTGTACTAGTGTACGGCTAGTACAAGAGTCTACGCCCACATATAAACCACTCCGTGTCATAAATGTGTCAAGGTCATAGAGAGATCGGAGCATCTCTCAAATAAGGGGGTTTGGCTTCTAGGTACTAAGTCAAGTGTAATCGGTTCACACTGACTTGCACCCAAGTTATCATTGGACACGCAATATCGTTCAAACAGAAATAAAATAAAGTAAATGCAGTTACAATATTTAAGGAATGTAAACACGAGTGGTAAGGTATACTTGTCTGGGTCCAATAGCTGGAAAGAAGAAGAGACTGGTATAAAGCCCAAATCCAAAGAACCAAGGTAACCTAAATAATAAATTATAAATTATAAATAATTCAATTAGTCAATTAACTTTTTAGGAAAAGATTAGTCATATGTCTATAGCTAATGATTTCTAAAAAGAAATTATAATAATTAAAACTATGCTTAAGAAGTTGCTGACTGTCCAACTATATATATATATATATATATATATATATATATATATATATATATATATATATATATATATATATATATATATATATATATGTTTTTGTAAGTTGCTACACTCATGGCCCATTTATTTGCCTCCAAAGTGACACAACATAATTCCTTTTGTTTAATTCTCATTCATCATCATTTACATATAATAACCCTAACACATGGCTGTTTCCTATTAATCACGTGCAATGCCACTCATGCTCACAACATTGTCCTTTTTATACTACCATGAGAGAAAGGAATTAAACACTCACATGCATATAACCATTTGCTTACCATCTTATATTCTTTCCTTATCACATTGTCAAGCATGTTTATAATAATTATTGTCCTAATCCTCAAGTTACAATCATCCAATATTCTTGCTCGTCACCTATTCCTTATTTCTCGCTACTGCTTACATACTCGAATACTTAACCCAAAGTTTGCTACAATTCCTACATTTACAATCACCATTCTCTGTGCATGGAAGCACCCATTACACACATAAAGCATGGGTATCTATAACTATGCCTAACATTTCTTCTCTCATTAGAAAGCCACACATTCACTCACATGGCCATTCTGGCCTCTCTTCCCTTAGTCAAGTACACACACACAACAATACATATGTTAACAGTCACACACATGTACTAAAAAGTTTTCAACCTCCATTTGTACTTCTACCGACATGTAGCCCATACCCCCTTCTTCCATTCCGATTCAACACAACAATAATTATATAGCCTAATATCTATCAAAACTCAAGGAACCTCCCATACATAACCACAACAAGAAAAAACTTCAAAGAGCATTAAACATGGGAAGGAAGGGTTTACCAACATGGAAAATAAATGCTAGATAAGGGAACTCGATGACACTCCACTCGTGCTCGAATATGGTGGTAGAAGAGAACCCGGGCGTGCTCGTCGGCTCCGATTTGTGCACTCTCTGATGCAGCCGGAGTCACTTCGCTCCGACGAAGGTGTCACGACCCGCACCCGGAATTGGGGCACGAGTACGTGGGTACGTCCAGCCTACGCCGCAACATCGGCGGTAGAACGCTGTCAAGGTCTTGATACTATCTAGCCAATCTCACACAAGCATCCAATCTCCATAAGGAGGCACGGATGACACGATTTAAAATGAACACATACTCAATCACAGGATTACAGCACGATAAGATATCGAACAAAATTAAATACAACACAAGTCTAAAGTAATAATCTAACTCAACAAATATCCAAGTCTCATCAAAATGCCGGAGACAAATCCGGTACCAAATAGTCTACTAAAAGAACTAATCAGAAAACTAGTGATTCTGGCTAGACCTCCCGGAATTACAACTAACTACCAAGCCCAAGTTGCAGCTACTCACCATATGGTCCATAAAGTGTCGGACACCGGTCCTCTAAGGCATAGTCTGGAAAAATGTTTCCAGTCAGGAAGGAGCAAAGTACAAATCTCAAATAACAGTTCCATTTAATTGATAAGGACTATAAAGCAATAAACATGTGATGCTAGCTACTGAGAAGACAGTGAAATAAATGCAATGGCAATTAAAGAGACAGGCAATGTAAAGAGACAGGCAATAGGCAATATGATACAGTCAGTATGAAAATGAAAAGAACAAGGAACAGTATCATATACGGGTGATGTAGTATATGATTTAAATAGGGAACTGTAATCTATTCTAAGTGTTTGAAATAGTAGTTTCAAAATGTGATCGGCTTGGAAATATGTACGATAGCTATAGGGCCTGGCTAATCATGGGTGAAGAGCATGATTAACACTTACATTATTCTATACTGCATAAAGGGTATGATCACATTTCTTACTAACTACTTTCCCACCCCCAACTAGTACTGTGGATCCAACCATGACACGTCACGATACACGAGCAAGTCCAATCTATCATGTACGATGTCTAATATACATATCGTGTACAATGTCAACGATAATCAATGTAACATCTCATGACTGCAGATCCAAGCTATACTAGTCCGTGTAGCACAGTGTCAAGGATTCAGATGTAACATTTCAAGATTATTGAACTTATAGAAATTATCAAGGAATTAGAAATTATCAGAGAATGTACTTGCCTTGGGTCCTTAGCTGGTAATTATTGAGGTCCTGTTCCAGAGTATCTCCTGGGTGAAACAACAGTCCTATAAACAGATCACAATTATAACACGTGTATCAGATGCTACCCTAACACACAGTCAAAAATACTGGCCTTAGGGCTACGCTAGGTACGATAATGGTCATCTAGGATCATCTAGTAGATATAAATAAATCATATTATCAATAATTAAATTAATACATATATATGGTTATACCAAATTATATACAAAATATGTATAAATGTATACTCATAATAGAATTTTAACATACATATATATATAAGCTGAAAAATGCATACCGTATTTTATACGTATACCAGGAATATATATATATACATATATACTGAATGTACACATATATATATATATATATACACCAATTAATACATATACCAAATACGTATATATATATATATATATATATATATATATATATATATATATATATATATATATATATATATATATATATATATATATATATATATATATATATACCCAAAATATATATTATGCTACATTTATTTATATATGCCAAATTATGTTTTTATTAAACATATACCAATTAACATATACTAATTTGAATTAAAACATACACCTAAATACATACCAATATACGTATACGCATTTATATACATATATATATATATCTACATATTAACTAACATATACTAATACATATACAAAATATATATACTATACATATATATGCTAAACATTAATTTAAATACATAAATACATATACAATAGTTATATATGTACATATACATTACATTAGTTATATATACATACATATATATATATATATATATATACATATATATATACAACATCTGTGAAGAGGGAAGAGGGGAGGAGGAAACTCACAGCGTCAAAGGGGTCGGTTGGCTGGCCGCCGGACCGGAGGGGGAGCTCGACCGGGGTCGACTGATGGTGGTGGTGGTGGTGGACGCAGCCGGAGTGGGGAGTTGGCAGCGGGAGGGGTGGAGCCTGGCCGGGGTCGGCTGATGGTGGAAGGCCGGAGGGAGAGTCTGCCGGAGGTCGGGGAGGGGAGTAGTGGTGATGATGGTAGGTGATGGAGGTGGTGATAGGTGATGGAGGTGGTGGTGGTGTATGTAGATGGAGGAGTTGGCAGCGGGGTAGGGAGGTTGCAGGCCAGCGGGAGGTCGGCTCGGGGACAGTGGGGAGTGGCTGAGCAGCGGGGTTTGCTGCTCGGCAACTCGCCGGAGCCGGAGTTGACAGAGGGCCGCCGGGGTATGAGCGGGTGGAGGAGCAGTGGTCGGCCGGACTTGGAGTAGTGGTTGTCGGGTTGGCCGCCGGGCCGGAGGGGATGGCTGTAGGGCCGGGTGGAGGAGCACAGGAGGATGAGTGATGATGGTTTCCCCCCCTTCTTTTCAAATTTGAAATCAAAGTAAAGAAGAAGAAGAAGAGGAAGAAGAAGAAGAAGAAAAAAGAAGAAGAAAGGAAGAAGGATTTCCTACGTTGGAGAGAGGGAATGCGGGGGCTTGTGAGGAGGTGGGGAAACCTAGGTTTTTGGGGATTAGGGTTTGATGTGACATGACATTATATAGGGAGAGAGGGTGTATGAATTTAAGGGTGAGGATGGACCCATTAAATGAGTGGTCCAGATTTGTCATGAGGGAAAAATAATTCATGTAGGAATGAGGGTGAGGTTTAGCTAAAAATATTAGGGATTCCTCATTGGTTTAATCAAATGGGTGTTGACACCAAAAATGCAAATTTGTAAATTAGCCCCCTTAAATTTGGGTATTTGCACAGACGCATAAAATGACAAAAATTTGGCGGGCGATTCGGTGTCCGGTGTTTTGTAGGGTCAGGGGGCGCTATATGATCGGTATGGGCTCAATTAGCAGGGCACTGGAATTAAATTGGGATTTTCAGAATCGGTTAAAATAGTATCCTCAATTTAATTAGAAATAAATGTAAGTTGTGTTCTAAAATTAATTAGGAGTACCTGGGGCCAAAATCAGGTCAGGTCATCAATACCAATAATGAAGTAGACTCAGAACAGGATATTACCCTAATTTGGGCCGCACGAAAAATAGGTCAAGATTGCCTCCAATTTCAATTGGAACGCACAACGATACAAAATAGGAATTTATTAAATAACGTCCGCGATAATTTTTGTGCGAGTAGAAATAATGCACAGAGAGCATAATTATGAGTTGCAAAAATAGCAGAATGGAAGGCGGGCATGTCTAGGGCAAGATTGTAAAATTTGTTGGAAGGCAAAAGTCAGGGTAGCGCTCCAAATATCGAAGCAAAGGCAATGCGCAATAGTTAATTAAATAAAATACGGTAATTAATTACAATCTCCAATAAATAAATTCTAGATAAAACAATTAAATACAGAATTCCATAATTCGGACAGGTGTTCATCTACTGGCTTCTGGGTCAAGTCTGCTAGCTCAAAATAAATGAACACTGTATATATTCATATATTTAATTACACATCTCACATATTTATTTAAATTAATATACCTATCACGAAATTACTAAATTGTAACTACCAATAATATTAAATATTATAAAAAGTCAAAAATACCCCCGTTTTCGGAACGTGGTAGTGACAAGTCTACCCTCCTTAAAAGAATTTCGTCCTCGAAATTTAAAATCCTCATAGTAGTGTTTATTCATACACATTATTATTTTCCCTCAAAGTTTAAATTCATCAACCATGAAATCAGGTAATAATCCACAATTTCTTTTCACAATTTTCAAAATTCTAAAATTATTGCATTCCGGAAAAATCCTCGAAATAAAATCAAAGTCCATTTTTATCAAAATTTTCCCAAATTTTTTTTTTTTAGTTAATAATTCAATACTCGGAATTTAATATCCACTCCTCTAATTTGATTTTTTTTTTCTCAATGCACAATTATAAAATGTAATCTCGTCCCACAAGTTTGAATTTAAACATTAGTCCATCAATAATTTTATTTCTCGATTTTCTCTTTCTTAAAATACTCAACAATGCGATACTTAAGGATTCTCTAATGCAACATCCAAATATAAATTTTAAAAATTTCATAACTTGCAACCCAATAATTTAATGAAAATCTCCTTAATTTCCTCAAATTCTAATGATAGCCTTAATCATATCATATCCTTCCTGGAATTAATACATCATAATTTCTGCCATGTTAAATTCTTGGCCCCTTATTTAAATCGATGGTTATCCTCGAATTTTAATCATCTTGTCTCTCTTGTTAAGTCATAACTCCTTCATGAATCTTCGTCATGGTTAAACCCCAATAATCATGGTCTACGAAAAATCTTTCCTACAATCATACAACATGCAACCCAAGGGGAATATGTATGGTCATAGTGTCTTTTGTCATGGTATTGCCGTCTCTGTATCAGGGTGTACTACTAACTACATTATAACAAGAAAATCATGCATGCAAGCTACGGTACTAAGGTATCAGTCAATCAATCAAATAGATAGGAACAGAAGGAAGGAAAGAATAGAGCCTGCTAACACATTACCTGCAGTATTGGTCTCCTCGACCGTCATCGCAAATGCCCCGACCTGCTGGGGTGGTTCCCTTTGCGGGTGTTGAGCAATATACGGTTCCACAGGTAGCCTAACTGGATCTCTATAATCTGAAGCTGTGCGCTGGCCGGGAAGATAAGGGGCTAGAAGACAATCCCTTACTCGATGTCCCGCAGCGCCGCAGTGCAATCAAAGTCCTAGCCTCATTCTACAGCTCTCCCAAAGGTGACCTGGCTTCTTACAGAAATAACAAGTCCGCTGTGTCTCTCTCGGAGGCTGTTGCTGATTCTGCTGAACACGGACTGGTGCCTGGTACTGTTGTTGATACTGATACGCCCATGGATGTTGTTGGATAGGAACTGGTGCTAGGTACTGCGGTGGATGCTGAAATGTCCATGGTTGTTGTTGAATATGAAATGGTACTTGGAACTGCTGTTGGTGCTGAATACGGGGATGCTTGGCTGGTCCTGTGCTACCATTCGTATCTCCAAAAGTATTGTGACTCCTCTTAGGCCTGAGATCCAGATCCTCTTTTGCAATCTGAGCATCCATCAAGATAGCCTCAAAGGTAGCGGTACGACGACCAGAAGTGCGTGACCGAATCTCTCTCGTCAGCCCCTTTCTAAATTTCCGGGCTCGATCTCCTGGGTCCCGAATCATAGATGATGCAAAATGGCTCAATCTACAGAATTCTACAGCGTACTCATCGACCGACATGTTTTCTTGAACTAAGTCATGAAACTGACTTTCCAAGGTTCCCAATGCCACGTCGGGAAAGAACTTCTCCTTGAAGAGCTCCTTGAAGGTCTCCCAAGTAAGTCCTTATGCAGTAATTCTCGGCTCCGTGCGATACCACGTAAGTGCGATATCGAACATCTGACTGCCAGCGGCTTCTATCTGTAAGTTCTCCAGAATCTGGGTCAATCGCAGGCTCCTCTCTATATCCTCTAGCCAGTCGTCAGCGTAGAGTATCCCTTCGGTGCCTTTAAACTCTCGAGGCATCGTCCTTTTGAAGTCCACTATGGTGCCTGATCTCTGCTGCTGCTGGCCAGGAAACTGCTGGTACTGTGCTACTCTCTCCAAAGCTTGGAGAGTCACCTGATGAGCATTCTCCATGTTTTTTTCTCATCAGCTCGGTTTGTGCCTGGTGCGCTTCTGCTTGCACCCTCTGAGCCTCAGCTTGAACTCGCTGAGCATCTGCCGTCACTCTCTGGGCATCTACCATACCCTGGATCAAGGTAAACATCTGCGTCCCGTCAATGGGCAAACCTCCGGGAATCGGAGTCGGTGGAGGAGGAAGGTTGTCCGTCATAGCTGCGACAATCTTCTGAACAGGTGGGGGAGGAGGATCCCCGAAAAGTGCAGATACACCTACGTGCATTGGAGATGTAGGAGGAACTACGGATGTCTGTCCATCAGGTGGAGAGGTGGCAGACCCCTCTAAAGCCAATGTTCTCGCTCTCATAGACCGTGTCTGCGGTGACATCCTGAAGACAGATCCCAAAGAATCAATTTAGGCAAAATGCGATATCATCAAGGAAGGACAGTACAGTTCTAAAGAAGCAGTATTCAAGATAAATAGATTGAAAGGAAAAATCCTAGTTGTGATTGCACAGGTCAAAGATGCATCCAAGGTTAATACCTCTATCCCCCTAGGTACCACAGTTCTACTTGAAACATACTCACTGCTAGCTTTCTTACCTACTGCAATCGCTGATACTAGTTATCCTTATCACTCAAGTGCATATCAAATGCAACCCATCATGCTAAGTACTGCTCTCTCCAATACAATCCTAGATGAACACCTAAGCCAGTTGGCAGTGAAGTCTCAATCATGCTCAAGCCAACATATCCTTACACATGCATCTTATCTACTTATATACTAATATATCTCTCCCACTATAAGATCTTATCCTCAAATAAAATTCCTCAAAATAACTCCTCGAATAAATTTTAAAGTAAAAATGCATATACCTTCCTCAAAGTCAAACATTCAAATACTGAACGAAAATTTTATCACTTCCAAAAATCCTTACAGTTTTGTCTATGTTCATTGAATAGAATCTGAATTCCTCAAAATAAATTTTAATAACATAATATCTCAACTTCTCAAAATTCAAAAAATGTAATTCGTTTTAAATCTTCAAATTATAATTTAAATCCATATCTAGTAGTCCAATAGCCCTAGTGTTAATCTTCCTCGCTGTCCTCATCGACATGCGTCATCAGATAATACCATAAATCAGTCTACAAATTCATTTTGATACGAAATCAAACCCTACAATGAAGCCAAAATCCTAATTTAATACCTGATCAACAATCAAAAAGTGAGAATGGACGGAACAAGGGAATGATTTTAAATTGGAAATTATAACAAGATTCTCAGGGGTCATCCCAGGAATCTCTCAAGGAATTGTGATTGAGTATTCGCTCTCGTCCTAGTATCCTATGTCCTAGATCCTATCGCAGGTACGTAGTAGTATAACAAGGATGCCACACTACTACGACATCGCACAACTCGCGAAGTCTGACCTGCATGGGCCACCACTAAAATGTGTCACGACCCGCACCCGGAATTGGGGCACGAGTACGTGGGTACGTCCAGCCTACGCCGCAGCATCGGCGGTAGAACGCTGTCAAGGTCTTGATACTATCTAGCCAATCTCACACAAGCATCCAATCTCCATAAGGAGGCACGGATGACACGATTTAAAATGAACACATACTCAATCACAGGATTACAGCACGATAAGATATCGAACAAAATTAAATACAACACAAGTCTAAAGTAATAATCTAACTCAACAAATATCCAAGTCTCATCAAAATGCCGGAGATAAATCCGGTACCAAATAGTCTACTAAAAGAACTAATCTGAAAACTAGTGATTCCGGCTAGACCTCCCGGAATCACAACTAACTACCAAGCCCAAGTTGCAGCTACTCACCATATGGTCCATAAAGTGTCGGACACCGGTCCTCTAAGGCATAGTCTGGAAAAATGTTTCCAGTCAGGAAGGAGCAAAGTACAAATCTCAAATAACAGTTCCATTTAATTGATAAGGACTATAAAGCAATAAACATGTGATGCTAGCTACTGAGAAGACAGTGAAATAAATGCAATGGCAATTAAAGAGACAGGCAATATAAAGAGACAGGCAATAGGCAATATGATACAGTCAGTATGAAAATAAAAAGAACAAGGAACAGTATCATATACGGGTGATGTAGTATATGATTTAAATAGGGAACTGTAATCTATTCTAAGTGTTTGAAATAGTAGTTTCAAAATGTAATCGGCTTGGAAACATGTACGATAGCTATAGGGCCTGGCTAATCATGGGTGAAGAGCATGATTAACACTAACATTGTTCTATACTGCATAAAGGGTATGATCACATTTCTTACTAACTACTTCCCCACCCCCAACTAGTACTGTGTGTAAACTCCCTCGACCAGAATTTAGTAATTTAGGATTAGTTTTGATTAATTAGAATTATGACAATTTTTTTTTTAAAATTTTATTTATTATATATTCTATTGATTGTGCACATGTTCATTACACAATTGATTAGGGCATTTCACTAGCTGTAAAACCTAAACAAATTTCACATCCCTGCCCTAGACTTGCTAGACTACTTTTTCTGTATTTTATGCAACTTCCAGAAACCTCATCTGGTGCTTCGTTTTAGTCGCACAAATATCGTTACAGACGTACGTATTTATTACCTATTTTAATTTCTGCTTTTTACCCACCTCTGTACCCTAGTAATTTGAGGGCCAGTAGACATCTGTTTTGCCCAACCAAAAATACGATAATATTCTACTCTAATTGTACTTCAATTATCGTTTTGACACCGTAGAAAAATTATGACCCTAACAGCCTCAAAATAATTAGTAAACACCGTGCGCAGTATTTATTAAATAATAAATACGATGACCGTATCACTTGCAAGAATCAGACCCTACATCTGCCCAAACTCACCCCACACTGTCCAAAATATTTTCCCCAGCTATTTCCCTCATTTTTGTACAATTCAGAATTACGGGAAATCAGTATCTGAAATTTGGTAAATTGCGAAATTACGCAAAATATAAATTTTATGCATTTATGCAATTATTGAAAAGTTAGGGTTTTTATGCAAAATTGCATGCTAGGTGGCCTAATTCTATTGGCTAGACCATAGGTGTATGGGACCCACCCAAAAATCCAGAGAAATCCTGTAAAAATATCCCAAAATACCAAAAAGACCTAAATACCCCTAAAGTTGGACTTAATTACAACTTTGCCATTGCCTACAACCCTTATAAAACCCGACCCCCCTCTCTTCAAATCCCTACAGCCCTTCCCTCCGCCACCTTCGACCACCGCCTCCGGCCAAACCCTGCCCAACCCTTCGCCACCCTCCCCTCTCCCCTCCGGCCAAGCCCCACCGCCAGCACCGCCCTGCTCCGCCGGCCACAGCCCCCGCAACCTCTTCCTTCCCTCACTGTCCACAGCACCACCACCACTCCCATACACCCCCAGCGCCGCCTCCGGCCGTCGTCGACCACCGCCACCATTCCCATTCGACTCGCCGTCCTCGCCTCCACCGGACCACCAGCCCTCACCGCCCCACGACACTTCCTCCGGCCGCCCTCACCCCCACAGTGCCCCGGCCAAAATCCCGACTACACCACCACCCTCACCTCCGGCCGCCTCTAGCCGCCGCCACCGCCGTCGTAGACCTCCGCCACCACCACCAACCTGACCGCCACCCTTCCCTCTCCCGAACCCGCCGCCTGCCCGGCCACCTCCGCCGCTCCTCCGCCGGCCAGAGCCCCCGCAAGCTGCTGCTGCTGCTGCTGCCAGTAGCCACTGCTGCTGTTGCTGTTCCTCCGGCCGCCTCCGGCCGACTCCGCCGCCGTCCACTCGCCGCCGACAACCCCTAAGGCCCACCTGTCAGAGGGTATAACTCTAAACCCTAATATATATGTAATTATATATATATTCTTATATGTATATGTATATGTGTATATATGTAAATATATATGTATATATATATGTATATTAAATATGTATTTATATGTATATCTATATATATGTATACCTATATATATATATATATTATATTATAATTAATATGTATTATATACTGTTATTATACAGTATATTATACTATATATACTATTGCTATATACTTATTCATTTATATGTATATATATCTATTATACTATACCTATAATTATATATGTAAATATCTATATATGTATATGTATATGTATATTTATATATACCATAAATATTAATTACTAATAAATAAGTATGTATTTAATTCTATTTATATGATATGTTATATATTATATAATACTATGCATTTTTTTTAGTTTATTTTATTTCAGCATTTTATTTATTTCCTGCACCTATTATATATATATATATATATATATATATATATATATATATATATATATATATATATATATATATATATATATATATATATATATATATATATTCTATATATATATATATTAATATTCAGCTGGATAATACAGCTAATATATATATATATATTTTAATTCCTGCAATGTCAATTCAATTTATAATATACTGTGCTGGATATTACAGCCTACATATATATATATCCATTTTCAATTCTCGCACTATCTTCAATTTATTATATATATATATATATATATATATATATATATATATATATATATATATATATATATATATATATATATATATATATATATATCAGTGGTCGTATATAGACCCTAATAATATTTTGTACAGCACTTATATACGTATTAAATTTCTGTACTGTCATTTCAATTTACCTATATATCTATATGTCAGTGGATATACCCTGAATATTATTTATTAATTATAATCAGTGGATACACCCTGATAATATTATTATATTATAATATTTATGGCAGTGGATATACCCTGCTACTATATATTTATACCTGCTTTTAACTATTCCTTATATACTATATATACTGTTATACATATCATATTTATATATATATACCTACTATATATAACTACATTATATATGTGTATATATATATATCATAACCATGATATTTACAAGCACTGTCTATTTTAACAGAAACCAACTACAGCACAGCCAGTGACCACCTGTCACAAGCACCCTCAACCCTGACTGTGAGATCAGGTTTTCAGTACCATCAGGGAGTAGGCAAGTATACCTTGCCAAGTTTAAATGTTTAAATCTTCAAATATTGTTCTATGTTTCTTGTTTCTGAAATTCATATACTATGAGTACCAGAGACTGCCTCTGGTACAGTCAACTAAAACGTTGACGATTAGTGTAAATAACTTAGCATTACAGACTCACCAACAGTTGTGAGAGTATTTTGATATTCTCCTAGACCCTATCACGGGAACACGCAACATGGTTGCATTATATATTGGGATGCGAGCTGCGTATGTGATTAGCTACCAGTACGTGTGACCCGCATCACGGATTAGAATAACTCAGGAAATGTACGACTTGACATTTAGTTTCATTGGGATGGGAAAGATAACTAGTAGACGTATGGGACACCCCCTCCATATATGATTTATACCTTCGTACCATGCTCCTCGGAGATGGTCGATTGCAGAGCTACCCGTGAGTCCGGGGGCATACGACACATATACTAGCCAGTCGCCACGATTGATGAATTACGTCAGCGTATGTCTAGCCACACATTCCCATGCGTACTACAAGGTCTTTATTTGCATTTTTACATAGAATGGTTAGCACCCTGTATTTATTTCCTTTATTCAGTATTTACATACATGGCATGTCATTTTCTGTATCTTGTTATGTCCCACTGAGGACCTGGTTCCCTGCCAGATCTAGACGAGGCTTTCTACCCCACTGTGTACGGCCCTGATCAGGAGGCTAGATGTGCTACCGAGGAGGAGCTCGAGGAGACACCCTCAAAGTATGCTTGACCCTAGAAGCCTGCCACCAGGAGATGGAGATGTTTTGCTCAGATAGACACTGCTTAGTCTATCTGATTTTTCTGCTCTATTATCAGTTTTTGTAGTAGACTTGTATTCTCACCAGTTGTGTACTGTATCAGACTTAGTTTTATATATATTTCATCACTTGTTTTTCTGACATATTGTTGTGGATGAGATAGTTTTACCTGTTCTATACTTATAGTATTTTAGGACAGCGTAGCACGTCCCTTTGGGTCCATCAAAGTGGATTAAGCCCATAGTGACGTGTCAG
Organism: Iris macrosiphon; assembly: GCA_036927795.1. Taxonomy (NCBI): domain Eukaryota; kingdom Viridiplantae; phylum Streptophyta; class Magnoliopsida; order Asparagales; family Iridaceae; genus Iris; species Iris macrosiphon. The sequence continues at coordinate 117,577,405 of JAYESA010000015.1, read as the reverse complement.
CTGGCCAGTGACACGTGGCCTAGTTCCTGACATTTTGGGACTGGGGCGTGACACGGTTTTAGTGGTGGCCCATGCAGGTCTATCTTTTTATTGCTAGTGGTATGATAACATGCCCAGCAAGCCTGCAAATAGGATAGAAACATTAGGTCTCATCCTCACTGATACCATTTTTTTTTTAAAAATTTTATATTTGTATCTTGCTTGATTATCAATTATTATCTCTTTTGTGTTTTTTTTAATTACTCTATTTTCTTCAGAAATATGGACATACCCGGGAAACCTGCGAATAATGGGGCTGACCAAGCCACAAATACCTCGCCAAGTGTCCAAGGAACCCCGTCCAATCACCAGAATTCTGGCGAGGAGACAACACCGCAGGCGGAGACACCGTTGCCTCCACCTCCAGCCTTGCCAATCCTAATGCCACAACTTGAGGGTCAACCTCAAATGTTGCAGTTTCTCCAGACTATGTTGCAGAACCAGTGGCAACAGACTGAGGCCCTGAGACAGTCTCAGTGGCAGCAGACTGAAGCTCTGCGACAGACGTTGATGACGGCTTTGGAGAGAGTTACTACTCCAGCACCCGCACCTGTCCAACCAGCGGGCACAGTTCGAGGCTTCCGCCAAATGAGCCCGAGAGACTTCAAAGGCAATGAAACTCCTGAGGAGATCTCCGACTGGATCTCCAACACCGAAATGCTGCTAGAAGGATCGCAACTCACCCCCGACCTATGGATGACCGCTGTAAGGGGCCAACTTCTTGGCAACGCCCATCACTGGTGGGAATCCATAGAGCGCAGCGTCGGCAAAGACCAAACTTGGCAACAATTCTTGGAGCACTTCAACGTCAAGTACTTTCCAGCGACAGTCCAGAATGCCCTATACTCCCAATTCCTGCACCTGGAGCAGGGAAACATGACTGTCGATGCTTACGACGCGGAGTTTAGCCGACTAAGTCATTTCGGTGCTGATCTGATCCCGAACGAGCTGAAGAAGGCTAAAAGATTCCACCATGGCCTTAACTACGAGCTCCAGAGGTACACAACAATGCAGTTAAGAATCTCCTACAACGAGGTTCTTACAGAAGCCAGGGAGCAAGAAGCAATTGGCCGAGGAGCAAAACGCTCAAATCCAACCTTCCCGGCCAAGAATCAGCAAGGAGCAGGAGGACCTATACGTCGTCCCCAATATCAGACTCAGCAGACAACGGGGCCTTACCAGAAGAAGGAGCTCCCGATTTGTCACTTTTGTGGCAAAAAGGGGCATTTTATGAGAGACTGCAGGAAGAAGCTGGGATTATGCTTGCTATGTGGAGCTAGCCAACACATGGCCAAAGACTGCCCACAACGCAGAGATGCAGCACCTCAGCAAGGGCAGAAGCCAGGAGCACAAGCCCAGAAGATGCTACCCTCCACATCAGGAGAATATCAGCGAGGAACACCCTTGCCTACTCAGGAAGCCCAGTTCAAGGCCAGACAACAACCTGGAGGGCAAAGGCACGGACAAGCCTTTGCGTTAGCTGCAGTTGCAGAAGAGCCTGAAGGGGAAACTATATCAGGTACCATTTTAGTTGCATCATTACCTGCAACTGTATTATTCGATTCTGGGGCTACTTTGTCTTTCATATCCAGTAGTTTCGTAGCCATGCACAAGCTATCCACTTCCCCGCTACCCAAGTGTTGGAAAATACTTACTGGAGGAGGTATTGTTCCAGTTACCAACATTATCGAAACTTGTCCGGTAGTTGTTTGTAGTAGAGGACTAAGAGCGCGATTTTTGGTACTTCCAATGCCAAATTTTGACGTTGTCTTAGGCATGGACTGGCTAAGCCAGAACGATGCTATCTTAGACTGCCGAAAGGGTAGTGTTATCTTTAGACCCCCAGATCACCCGGAATTCGAATATGTCCGAGGTACCATCGAGCAAGGAGTAGGCCAGACTCCTAGAGCTTACATGGCGATGGAGACAGCACTTTCATCAGTTATAGCAGAGTTCGCGGACGTATTTCCAGAAGAATTGCCAGGCCTACCGCTTGACAGAGAAGTGGAGTTCATTATTGAGCTAATTCCCGGAGCTGCACCAGTATCCTCCAATGTATACCGACTGGCGAAGAAGGAGCTTGATGAGCTGAAGCTTCAACTGGAAGAATTACAGATCAAGGGATTTGTTCGTCCTAGTGCATCACCCTGGGGAGCACCAGTGCTGTTTGTACCAAAGAAGGACAGAACATATCGCATGTGTATTGATTACAGAGCCCTCAACGCTCTAACAATCAAAAACAAGTATCCCTTGCCGAGAATTGACGACCTGTTCAATCAACTAACAGGAGCCGTGGTATTCTCGAAGATAGACTTGAGATCAGGCTATCATCAGGTCAAGGTACGGAGAGAAGACATTCCAAAGACAGCATTCAGAACTCGTTATGGTCATTACGAGTTTCTGGTGATGCCATTTGGACTGACTAATGCACCTGCTGTATTCATGAACCTGATGAACCGAGTCTTCCATCAATATCTGGACCAGTTCGTGGTAGTCTTCATCGACGACATTCTGGTGTATTTAAAGAGCCACGAGGAGCATGAAGAGCACTTAAGACTGGTACTAGAGACGCTGAGACGGGAGAGCCTTTATGCCAAGATGAGCAAGTATGAATTTTTTCTTGATCGTGTTGCTTTCCTTGGGCACGTGATCACCGGAGAAGGCATCTCGGTGGACCCTGCAAAGATTTTATCTGTGGAGACATGGCCAACTCCGACCAATGTCTCAGAGGTGAGAAGCTTTCTAGGACTTGCCGGATATTACCGGAGATTCGTAGAAAACTTTGCAAGAATCTCGGAGCCAATTACTCGCCTTACCCGCAAGGAGCAGGAGTTCTTATGGACTGAAGAATGCCAGACAGCTTTTGATGAGTTGAAGAAGCGTCTGACTACAGCCCCCATTTTAACAATACCATCTGGATCCGGAGGTTTCGTCATCTATAGCGGTGCATCCGGAAAAGGATTTGGTTGTGTCTTAATGCAACATGGGAAGGTTGTAGCTTATGCCTCAAGACAACTGAGGACTCATGAGAAGAATTACCCCACTCACGACCTGGAGCTTGCCGCAGTCATCTTCGCCCTGAAGCTATGGAGACACTATCTATACGGCGAACGAGTGGAGATTTTTACCGATCACAAGAGCCTGAAATATGTCTACACTCAGAAAGACTTAAATCTGAGGCAAAGACGATGGCTTGAAGTGATGACGGATTTCGAGATTGATCTACAATACCATCCTGGGAAAGCAAATGTGGTAGCAGATGCTCTAAGCAGAAGACCCTCGGCATTCTTTATGATCACCCAACCAGATCTGCTGAGAGATCTAGAAAAGTTGGGAATATAGGTCATTATGCCAGGACTTGACGGCCAGTTATCAAACTACCAGCTGCAATCAACCTTGGTGGAAAGAATCAAAGCTGCTCTACCAGCAGATGCAAGATTTCAGAGGCTTCGCCAAAGAACAGAAGCTGGAATCCAGACAGGATGTCGCATACACGAAGATGGGACTCTAAGATGTGGTGATCGTCTTTATGTTCCAAATGGAGAACTTCGTAATGAGCTGATGTCAGAAGCTCATAGCTCAACATACTCTATACATCCGGGAGGCACCAAGATGTACAGAGATCTGCGACAATATTACTGGTGGCATGGAATGAAACGGGAAATAGCACGCTTTGTGGCCAAATGCCTGGTGTGTCAGCAAGTCAAGGCTGAACATCAAAGATCTGCCGGTCTACTTCAACCCTTCCCAATACCTGAATGGAAATGGGAACACATTACGATGGACTTTGTTACGGGCTTCCCAAGAAGTCCTAGTGGTCGTAATGCTGTCTGGGTAATTGTAGACAGACTCACTAAGGCTGCTCATTTCCTACCTTTCAGAGTCGGGCAATCTACAGAAGTCTTGGCAGATATGTACATGAAGGAGATAGTGCGTCTGCATGGAGTACCAGTCAGTATAATATCTGACAGGGATACGAGATTCACATCTTACTTTTGGCGGAGTATGCAAGAAAGTCTTGGTACCCGCCTTAAGTTCAGCACCTCGTATCATCCGCAGACAGATGGCCAGTCAGAGCGCACCATCCAGACCTTAGAGGATATGCTGAGAGCCTGTATGCTTGATTTCAGCGGATCCTGGGAAGATCACCTACATCTGGTAGAATTTTCCTACAATAACAGCTATCAAGCGAGCATCCAAATGGCTCCCTTTGAAGCTTTGTATGGAAGGAAATACCGTTCCCCAGTATGCTGGAGCGATGTTGGCGAGAGACAGATTCTGGGGCCAGAAGTGATCATTCGTACGGTGGAGAAGGTAAAGAAGATCCAGGGACACCTACGAGCTGCACAAGACAGGCAGAAGCACTGGGCCAACATTCACCGACGGCCTCTAGAGTTCCAAGTAGGGGAGCATGTGTTCTTGAAGATCTCACCTACCAGAGGAACTATCAGATTTGGAGGAAGAGGGAAGCTAAGTCCAAGGTACATTGGACCCTTCGATGTGCTAGATCGCGTCGGAGAAGTTGCTTACAGGCTAGCTCTACCTCAGACCTTGGAGGGCGTACATGACGTCTTTCACGTATCTCAGCTGAGGAGGTACATTCCAGACCCGAGTCATGTGCTGGACTATTCAGAGATCACCATCGGGCCGAGCTTATCGTACCAGGAGGAGCCTGTAGAGATCTTGGACCGTAGCAAGAAAGTGCTGCGAGGTCAGACTATTCCTCTTGTTCGTATTGCATGGAGACATCATGCACCAGGTGAATCCACCTGGGAACGAGAAGAGGATATTCGTCAGCGTTATCCCCATCTATTTCCAAACCAGGGTATGTCCAATATTTCAAATTCAATTTTTCTTAATCATCTTATGTCCTTAATCAATCTTTCATACTCAATATATGGTTGTTTTTATTTCGAGGACGAAATATTCTAAGGAGGGTAGATTGTAAACTCCCTCGACCAGAATTTAGTAATTTAGGATTAGTTTTGATTAATTAGAATTATGAGAATTTTTTTTAAAATTTTTATTTATTATATATTCTATTGATTGTGCACCTGTTCATTACACAATTGATTAGGGCATTTCACTAGCTGTAAAACCTAAACAAATTTCACATCCCTGCCTTAGACTTGCTAGGCTACTTTTTTTGTATTTTATGCAACTTCCAGAAACCTCATCTGGTGCTTCGTTTTAGTCGCACAAATATCGTTACAGACGTACGTATTTATTACCTATTTTAATTTCTGCTTTTTACCCACCTCTGTACCCTAGTGATTTGAGGACCAGTAGACATCTGTTTTGTCCAACCAAAAATATGATAATATTCTACTCTAATTGTACTTCAATTATCGTTTTGACACCGTAGAAAAATTATGACCCTAACAGCCTCAAAATAATTAGTAAATACCGTGCGCAGTATTTATTAAATAATAAATACGATGACCGTATCACTTGCAAGAATCAGACCCTGCATCTGCCCAAACTCACCCCACACTGTCCAAAACATTTTCCCCAGCTATTTCCCTCATTTTTATACAATTCAGAATTACGGAAAATCAGTATCTGAAATTTAGTAAATTGCAAAATTACGCAAAATACAAATTTTATGCATTTATGCAATTATTGAAAAGTTAGGGTTTTTATGCAAAATTGCATGCTAGGTGGCCTAATTCTATTGGCTAGACCATAGGTGTATGGGACCCACCCAAAAATCCAGAGAAATCCTGTAAAAATATCCCAAAATACCAAAAAGACCTAAATACCCCTAAAGTTGGACTTAATTACAACTTTGCCATTGCCTACAACCCTTATAAAACCCGACCCCCCTCTCTTCAAATCCCTACAGCCCTTCCCTCCGCCACCTCCGACCACCGCCTCCGGCCAAACCCTGCCCAACCCTTCGCCACCCTCCCCTCTCCCCTCCGGCCAAGCCCCACCGCCAGCACCGCCCTGCTCCGCCGGCCACAGCCCCCGCAACCTCTTCCTTCCCTCACTGTCCACAGCACCACCACCACTCCCATACACCCCCAGCGCCGCCTCCGGCCGTCGCCGACCACCGCCACCATTCCCATTCGACTCGCCGTCCTCCCCTCCACCGGACCACCAGCCCTCACCGCCCCACGACACTTCCTCCGGCCGCCCTCACCCCCACAGTGCCCCGGCCAAAATCCCGACTACACCACCACCCTCACCTCCGGCCGCCCCTAGCCGCCGCCACCGCCGTCGTGGACCTCCGCCACCACCACCAACCTGACCGCCACCCTTCCCTCTCCCGAACCCGCCGCCTGCCCGGCCACCTCCGCCGCTCCTCCGCCGGCCAGAGCCCCCAGAAGCTGCTGCTGCTGCTGCCAGTAGCCACTGCTGCTGTTGCTGTTCCTCCGGCCGCCTCCGGCCGACTCCGCCGTCGTCCACTCGCCGCCGACGACCCCTAGGGCCCACCTGTCAGAGGGTATAACTCTAAACCCTAATATATATGTAATTATATATATATTCTTATATGTATATGTATATGTATATGTGTATATATGTAAATATATATGTATATATATATGTATATTAAATATGTATTTATATGTATATCTATATATATATATATATATTATATTATAATTAATATGTATTATATACTGTTATTATACAGTATATTATACTGTATATACTATTGCTATATACTTATTCATTTATATGTATATATATCTATTATACTATACCTATAATTATATATGTAAATATCTATATATGTATATGTATATGTATATTTATATATACCATAAATATTAATTACTAATAAATAAGTATGTATTTAATTCTATTTATATGATATGTTATATATTATATAATACTATGCATTTTTTTTAGTTTATTTTATTTCCTGCATTTTATTTATTTCCTGCACCTATTATATATATATATATATATATATATATATATATATATTCTATATATATATATATTAATATTCAGCTGGATAATACAGCTAATATATATATATATTAATTCCTGCAATGTCAATTCAATTTATAATATACTGTGCTGGATATTACAGCCTACATATATATATATCCATTTTCAATTCTCGCACTATCTTCAATTTATTATATATATATATATATATATATATATATATATATATATATATATATATATATATATATATATATATATATATCAGTGGTCGTATATAGACCCTAATAATATTTAGTACAACACTTATATACGTATTAAATTTCTATACTGTCATTTCAATTTACCTATATATCTATATGTCAGTGGATATACCCTGAATATTATTTATTAATTATAATCAGTGGATACACCCTGATAATATTATTATATTATAATATTTATGGCAGTGGATATACCCTGCTACTATATATTTATACCTGCTTTTAACTATTCCTTATATACTATATATACTGTTATACATATCATATTTATATATATATACCTACTATATATAACTACATTATATATGTGTATATATATATATCATAACCATGATATTTACAAGCACTGTCTATTTTAACAGAAACCAACTACAGCACAGCCAGTGACCACCTGTCACAAGCACCCTCAACCCTGACTGTGAGATCAGGTTTTCAGTACCATCAGGGAGTAGGCAAGTATACCTTGCCAAGTTTAAATGTTTAAATCCTCAAATATTGTTCTATGCTTCTTTATTCTGAAATTCATATACTATGAGTACCAGAGACTGCCTCTGGTACAGTCAACTAAAACGTTGACGATTAGTGTAAATAACTTAGCATTACAGACTCACCAACAGCTGTGAGAGTATTTTAATATTCTCCTAGACCCTATCACGGGAACACGCAACATGGTTGCATTACATATTGGGATGCGAGCTGCGTATGTGATTAGCTACCAGTACGTATGACCCGCATCACGGATTAGAATAACTCAGGAAATGTACGACTTGACATTTAGTTTCATTGGGATGGGGAAGATAACTAGTAGACGTATGGGACACCCCCTCCATATATGATTTATACCTTCGTACCATGCTCCTCGGAGATGGTCGATTGCAGAGCTACCCGTGAGTCCGGGGGCATACGACACATATACTAGCCAGTCGCCACGATTGATGAATTACGTCAGCGTATGTCTAGCCACACATTCTCATGCGTACTACAAGGTCTTTATTTGCATTTTTACATAGAATGGTTAGCACCCTGTATTTATTTCCTTTATTCAGTATTTACATACATGGCATGTCATTTTCTGTATCTTGTTATGTCCCACTGAGGACCTGGTTCCCTGCCAGATCTAGACGAGGCTTTCTACCCCACTGTGTACGGCCCTGATCAGGAGGCTAGATGTGCTACCGAGGAGGAGCTCGAGGAGACACCCTCAGAGTATGCTTGACCCTAGAAGCCTGCCACCAGAAGATGGAGATGTTTTGCTCAGATAGACACTGCTTAGTCTATCTGATTTTTCTGCGCTATTATCAGTTTTTGTAGTAGACTTGTATTCTCACCAGTTGTGTACTGTATCAGACTCAGTTTTGTATATATTTCAGTACTTGTTTTTCTGACATATTGTTGTGGATGAGATAGTTTTACCTGTTCTATACTTGTAGTATTTTAGGACAGCGTAGCACGTCCCTTTGGGTCCATCAAAGTGGATTAAGCCCATAGTGACGTGTCAGCTGGCCAGTGACACGTGGCCTAGTTTCTGACATTTTGGGACTGGGGCGTGACACTGTGGATCCAACCATGACACGTCACGATACACGAGCAAGTCCAATCTATCATGTACGATGTCTAATATACATGTCGTGTACAATGTCAACGATAATCAATGTAACATCTCATGACTGCAGATCCAAGCTATACTAGTCCGTGTAGCACAGTGTCAAGGATTCAGATGTAACATTTCAAGATTATTGAACTTATAGAAATTATCAAGGAATTGGAAATTATCAGAGAATGTACTTGCCTTGGGTCCTTAGCTGGTAATTATTGAGGTCCTGTTCTAGAGTATCTCCTGGGTGAAACAACAGTCCTATAAACAGATCACAATTATAACACTTGTATCAGATGCTACCCTAACACACAGTCAAAAACACTGGCCTTAGGGATACGCTAGGTACGATAATGGTCATCTAGGATCATCTAGTAGATATAAATAAATCATATTATCAATAATTAAATTAATACATATATATGGTTATACCAAATTATATACAATATATGTATAAATGTATACTCATAATAGAATTTTAACATATATATATATATATAATCTGAAAAATGCATACCGTATTTTATACGTATACCAGGAATATATATATATATATATATATATATATACTGAATGTACACATATATATATATATATACACCAATTAATACATATACCAAATACGTATATATATATATATATATATATATATATATATATATATATATATATATATATATATATATATACCCAAAATATATATTATGCTACATTTATTTATATATGCCAAATTATGTTTTTATTAAACATATACCAATTAACATATACTAATTTGAATTAAAACATACACCTAAATACATACCAATATACGTATACGCATTTATATACATATATATATATATATCTACACATTAACTAACATATACTAATACATATACAAAATATATATATACTATACATATATTTGCTAAACATTAATTTAAATACATAAATACATATACAATAGTTATATATGTACATATACATTACATTAGTTATATATACATACATATATATATATATATACATATATATATACAACATCTGTGAAGAGGGAAGAGGGGAGGAGGAAACTCACAGCGTCAAAGGGGTCGGCTGGCTGGCCGCCGGACCGGAGGGGGAGCTCGACCGGGGTCGACTGATGGTGGTGGTGGTGGTGGACGCAGCCGGAGTGGGGAGTTGGCAGCGGGAGGGGTGGAGCCTGGCCGGGGTCGGCTGATGGTGGGAGGCCGGAGGGAGAGTCTGCCGGAGGTCGGGGAGGGGAGTAGTGGTGATGATGGTAGGTGATGGAGGTGGTGATAGGTGATGGAGGTGGTGGTGGTGTATGTAGATGGAGGAGTTGGCAGCGGGGTAGGGAGGTTGCAGGCCAGCGGGAGGTCGGCTCGGGGACAGTGGGGAGTGGCTGAGCAGCGGGGTTTGCTGCTCGGCAACTCGCCGGAGCCGGAGTTGACAGAGGGCCGTCGGGGTATGAGCGGGTGGAGGAGCAGTGGTCGGCCGGACTTGGAGTAGTGGTTGTCGGGTTGGCCGCCGGGCCGGAGGGGATGGCTGTAGGGCCGGGTGGAGGAGCACAGGAGGATGAGTGATGATGGTTTCCCCTCCTTCTTTTCAAATTTGAAATCAAAGTAAAGAAGAAGAAGAGGAAGAAGAAGAAGAAGAAAAGAGAAGAAGAAAGGAAGAAGGATTTCCTACGTTGGAGAGAGGGAATGTGGGGGCTTGTGAGGAGGTGGAGAAACCTAGGTTTTTGGGGATTAGGGTTTGATGTGACATGACATTATATAGGGAGAGAGGGTGTGTGAATTTAAGGGTGAGGATGGACCCATTAAATGAGTGGTCCAGATTTGTCATGAGGGAAAAATAATTCATGTAGGAATGAGGGTGAGGTTTAGCTAAAAATATTAGAGATTCCTCATTGGTTTAATCAAATGGGTGTTGACACAAAAAATGCAAATTTGCAAATTAGCCCCCTTAAATTTGGGTATTTGCACAGACGCATGAAATGACGAAAATTTGGCGGACGATTCAGTGTCCGGTGTTTTGTAGGGTCAGAGGGCGCTATATGATCGGTATGGGCTCAATTAGCAGGGCACTGGAATTAAATTGGGATTTTCAGAATCGGTTAAAATAGTATCCTCAATTTAATTAGAAATAAATGCAAGTTGTGTTCTAAAATTAATTAGGAGTACCTAGGGCCAAAATCAGGTCAGGTCATCAATACCAATAATGAAGTAGACTCAGAACAGGATATTACCCTAATTTGGGCCGCACGAAAAATAGGTCAAGATTGCCTCCAATTTCAATTGGAACGCACAACGATACAAAATAGGAATTTATTAAATAACGTCCGCGACGATTTTTGTGCGGCTAGAAATAATGCACAGAGAGCATAATTATGAGTTGCAAAAATAGCAGAATGGAAGGCGGGCATGTCTAGGGCAAGATTGTAAAATTTGTTGGAAGGCAAAAGTCAGGGTAGCGCTCCAAATATCGAAGCAAAGACAATGCGCAATAGTTAATTAAATAAAATACGGTAATTAATTACAATCTCCAATAAATAAATTCTAGATAAAACAATTAAATACAGAATTCCATAATTCAGACAGGTGTTCATCTACTGGCTTCTGGGTCAAGTCTGCTAGCTCAAAATAAATGAACACTGTATATATTCATATATTTAATTACACATCTCACATATTTATTTAAATTAATATACCTATCACGAAATTACTAAATTGTAACTACCAATAATATTAAATATTATAAAAAGTCAAAAATATCCCCGTTTTCGGAACGTGGTAGTGACAGAAGGTACCGGATCCTATCCCGCCATGCTCGAGAGCCTCGCGGAGGGGGGTCAATCACAGGTTGTAGTAGTTAACCGGAGACTGGGGCTCTCCCTCTCTCGCGCGGCACACACAGATGGCGGCTAGGTCTAGAGAACAAGGGATGGAAAGAAGAATGGTAGAGGCGGCTGCTAGCTTAGGGTTAGGGTTTAGAGTGTCTAAGGTTTATATAGAGGGAAGGGGAAAAAGTGAATGAGCTAGGGTTGGTTGTTGTCGGTTGATGATAGGAGGAATGGGGGAATATTACCATGTTAGGTACGGTTAGGAACTGTAGTTCTTATCCATTGTTTGCTTGCTGAGTTCGGGTTTGTTTCAAATGGAAGGGTCTGTACTTGGGTATGGGTTTGCTAGGGTTGGGTTTGCAAGTATGCTTCTTGTCCACACACAATAGGGCTTTGGGTTGAGTGTAAAGCTATGGGCTCAATGCACATAGTTGCATGCAAATATACATGCTGATGCCATGTCTACTAAACTATAAATGGGTCCGGGTGTTTAAAACATTGGGTTGGTTTCCAATGCATATATTTGCATGTGAATAGACACATTCATGAGATGTTGCTTGCTTGCCATACCATTCCAATTGCATAGCTTGGCTTTAGATTATAATGATGCTACTTATGTTTGTGTAAGAGTGGATAACATGAATGATGAATTGAGGTGGAAGCCAATTAGTTGGCTAGCAACAACAAAATGGAAGTGAGTTGGGTTGGTTTTTCATGCAAGTCTCTAAAGTTAGGTTAAGGCCATGTGGGTACATTTCTAGAATTCTAAACTTAAACCCTAACAAAATACTACTACTACTACTACTACTACTACTACTACTACTACTACTACTAATAATAATAATAATTATTATTATTATTATTATTATTATAATAATTATAGTAATAAAATAACTATTTATATAAAAATATATTCTAAATTAAGTTTTGATACAACAAATTACTAGCTATAAGTAAATTTGAAATATGGGGGTTTACAAGATAAACCATATATGCCATAGTTAGAAGGTGATATTAAGGTTACTTAACTATCCGAGTATCCGTAAGTATTCATTTTAGCAAATATTATTGAGGATTATACTAATTAAGGATATTTTAAAAATATGGACATAATTAAATATATATTAAAATTTTATGGAAAATGTAATACCCCACTATGTATGGTGCATTGAGATGGTTTGTTTGCTTGAAGGGCCATTTGGATTTGGATTCAGGTGGAGGTATTATTTTGAGATCTGCTTGGTCGCGACAGATAGACATTTCTTCAAGGTGAGTAATATTTATCCTTCGCTTCTTTACCTTCACACTTAATAAAATTGATGATGCGTGTTTATTTCTTTATGTTATGAGTTTTGTTGCATGCTAATTAAAAGAAAAGAATAAAGATAGAAGATAGTAATTATCTTGTGTCAACTTGTTGTATAGAACACGAAATATTAACTTGTTGCGATAGATATATATTTTCATACTGATCCTATAGGCATGGATTTTATACTGTTGTAGTTATGTTATCGTGTGGAGTATAATGTTAATGTGTTGTGATATGGAGTATAGTGATGTGGTTTCAAAGGAATGGAAGTATGAAAAAGGCTTGGGACTGTTGTGTCGCCAAGGTAGAAATTCCTGGAATAGGAAGAATGGAAGTACGAGCGATGGCTCAAGGAAAATAGTATAAAAAAATGTATTGTATAGTAATTTCAGTTTTTGTACCATGCTTATGTTTTAGAGTTTAATTGTTCATGCATTTTCGTGGTGATAGATAACTTTTGCACAAGGTTTTGTTCCTCGAATGGTTGCAGGACACTGGAACCTGGCTAGCCTAGGGGAAACGGTGTTAATGTACTAACATAGAGTGATTCAGGGCCTTCAATGGGCTAGCTACCTGGACTGGAAGGAATGTCATCTCACTAGAAGTCCAAGATGGCTTGTGATTCTAGTGAGTTTCATATAGACTAAGTTGTAAAGTTAATGATATCATTGTAAGCAGAAAATGATGGTAAGTATTAGGTAAGATTAATTTTGTTGCGTTACACTTTTATGCTTATGGACACATGCATGTTATAAATTGTTAACTGATCCTAAGACAAGATTAGAAAGACAATATATATTTACATGTACTCACTTAATCAACGTGTTTGTTTTAGTTAAGTTGGCTAGAGGCAAATCACTAGTACACGGTAATGTACTGACCCCAACTCCCCAAGGTCCAGTGCAAAAAATTTCTTGGATGTGCTGAGACGTTGGAGCTCGGATTGGCAAACTCGAAGCAGTTAATCGGTTGAAGATATATATATATATATATATATATATATATATATATATATATATATATATATATATATATATATATGTGTGTGTGTGTGTGTGTGTGTGTGTGGAAAGAATATATGTATATATGGAACATCATTGTTTGTATAGTTCTTGAGATGTAAGTCTTATGGCACATTTCATTGTATTGAGAGAGAGTGTTTGATTGTAATATAGTTGTATCTTTGGCTTCAAGTCGTTGTAATTCCACTACAATATTATCAATAAAGAGAATTATTGTTCATATATCTTTTGTCTATTCAACTTTTCTGCTTATTTTTGCTGCAGTAACTCTGTTTCTGAAATATTCTATCGATCGTATTTGTGCCTGCCTTATACAAATACAATTTAGTCTTGTATGACATCACGTTTAGTGATGACTTTAGGTTCTACGGAATTGGGATGCGACAAAAAATGCTAGTTTCCTAGTAATTACCCTAATCTAAACTAAGTCAAATATAACCTACCATACAAGGTATCAAGAGCTAAGTTCTTAGATAAAAAATTATATTACAAAAATTTAGAATCTTTAAATTGAAAGATATGTACACATTCTCTTTCTCCATATCAATTGTATAGATTAAAGTCGGATTTCCATACTAACCATAAACTATAAATCATATATAATTATACATACCAAATTATGCTAACAACAATAACCATTTCTAAGAACCATGCCATTAAGTGAGACATTATAACAAACACTCGTGTCCATATATTCATATTGTGTCCTAAATATGTATCCATATACCCTAATTTCCATACCAATTTTTACATATGTATAAAATTAGAAAAAAAATATATACTTTAATAATTTATACTTATAATGTCAAACAAGTATTGATGATAAAATTGGAAAAGAATTTAGAAGATATAGAATGAGGACTTGAATTGGAATTGATTTAGAAAGAAGAATAACTTGGTTTGATACTGGTGCAAGGCTTGAACCAGTGATATGGGGATTCGACCGGCCGCGGGGAGGCGGTGGCAACGACTGCAACAGGTGGCAGCAGCAACAATAGCCATAAGGGTAACAATAATAGCCGCGAGATAGGAATTGCAGAGGTGGGGTGGTGGCTAATGAGAGGTGGGAGGAAGGAGATATTATGGTGGAAGGGAGGTGTTACAATCGGTTGCACAGGGAAGGGGGGCCGGTCGGACTGCTCACGTGAGGGAGGGGCCGACTGTGGGGGGTAATGAAGGAGAGAGAGAGAGAGAGAGAGAGAGAGAGAGAGAGAGAGAGAGAGAGAATGAAGTATCCCCCATTCTTAATTACCTATATTAGTTAAAAAAAACATCATCATTACCATTCTATCATGAAATGACCATTATATCCCCCTCCTCTACATGCAAGGTGCCACCTATTCCTTCTCTTCATGCTATATGACACCTAGTATGGTTACGTGTCATGCTAGTTTGTGTAATTATGCAATTTTACCTAAAAATTTATATGCAAAAGTTTTAAAATAAAAAGTTCTAATAATTATTATAATTGTATAAAATTATAGAAATGTATTATAAAATTAGAAAACAATATAGGAATGCTTATAATAAATCTTTCTTAATTAAAATAAATATTTAGAAAATATGGAAATATTGTATTATGAAAAAATGGCTTATATATATATATATATATATATATATATATATATATATATATATATATATATATATATATATATATATATATATATATATATATATATATACACACACACACGTTCCTTCTAAGGACCTAATTTTCTTCCAGTTGATTGCGTAGAGTTATTTCGGTTATTGTGATGGTGGTTATATCTTCGGATTCAAGTATCTTCCGTGATTACCTATTTATAATCTTACTTGCAGTCTACTTGTTAGCCTAGTTTTATATACACATATTTCTTTCGGGTCTATTCGAAAATATATGTTAGTGGGCTGTGGACCATGAACCATATAGTTCCTTCTTTATATTCGTTTTTACGTGGATTGAGATATAGATTGTTTGACTAGCTATGAATATATTTATCTTACTCCAGACAACGTATACGTATTCGAGTTGGACTAGAGTACACTTGATACGTAGCTGGTCATTGTCACGTCTCCTAATCCTACGTATTTTGAGACTAAGATGTGACACTTATATATTTTTTCCTGAGTATATTCCGACAAATGAAGACAATGTTCTCCTAGTCATATTTACGTATACTACTGAAGTATAGATCAATATTGTAAGAATCAGACCTACAGTTGGACCAGGTCTGACCGAATTTTGCTAAAGAATTGGTCTGGTCTGACTTGAATCGGGTTTTTTTTAAAGAACCACTTTTTTTTTTCTAGATATGGGGTTTTACCGGTGAACCATCAGAACACTGTACACAATTGAACCAACTGATTCTAGTTTATTTTTAAAAACTCAAAAAGTTTATCATGTGAGATTTGGACCATTTGATTCTTGATTGGTTTTGATAGACCTTATAGTTGTGAAACCAAACCAAACCAAACCAAACCAAACCAATCATACTCAGAACCAAACCACACCAAACCAAACCAAACCAATCCAAGAAGTAAATGTGGATATCTTACAGGTCTCAAATTATTTGGTTCTCGAATAAGGCCTATTTGAACCTGGTTGAATCTCGGTCAGACCTGTACTAAAGATTTTCGATTTAATCTTTGGCCTGATTTTTTAAAACATTGGTATAGATATAATAATATACATATTTAAAGTGTATACTCTGAATGCACTCCTACGACCCTACTCACCCCTACCCAAGGTTGGGAGAACGAAAGAGAAAAAATAATTTACTAAAATATTATTATTTTACTAGTAAATTATTATTATTATTATTTTGAACCAGTACTGGTAAATTATTTTAAGAAGAAATATACCGGTCATTTTAAGTTCCCCAAACTTTCATAAACTAGTAGACTTTTTTTATAGCATCATTAATTAGGCCCATCCCACATTCTAGATTTTAGATTCAAAATGTAGCTCATTTTGTAGAATAGTAAGTCCCATCCATAGTTTCAATTTTTAGATTTTCAGTCCCATCCCACCCATAGGTTAAGAGCATCTCCAACGCTAATGTGAGTTTGGGAAAAAAAATTTGCCACATTGGAATACCAAACTTTTATTGAAAAAGTCATTCTCCAATTCAAATATGAAATAAATTGTTAAAGTGACATGACATGGCATGGCAAAGACATTGTGAAGTTGGTTGTCTTATTCTAGACAATGTATTTTACAATGACTTTACTTTCACATCATCAATTATGAATAAAAATATTTATAAAAAATAAAAAAGATGAAAAGTTGTCTTACAAGTTGAAAAAAGTATTTTTTTATTCTCTTCTCAATACTTTTGCATTGTAAAATACTTTTCGGTCTCATTGTCTTGAGTGAATATAATATTGTCATCTAGGAAAGATAGTCTTGTGCCACATGCCACATAAGAATCACCATACATAACAAGACAATATGACTGGAGATGCTTTGGGCCTCACAATTTCTAGATTTTAGATTGTAAGAACTAATTTTGTAGAATAGTAAGTCACAATTTGAAGTTTAACTTTCTAGATTCTAGATTTTATATCAATTTTTGATCACACAATTTTTGGAACCGGTGCTCACTTTGTCATTTTCTAATATTCTCATTAAAACTCAACCTATTTTACATTTACATCATCTTGATAAACAGAGAGATAAAAGTCTAAGATGAAGGCGCGAAAACTGTGACAAAGGTGTAAAGATGGGTGCTTCCAAAGGAGTCCTTGTTGGGCCGAACCCACCTCTCTTCTAAAAAGTACAAAAAAGAAAGGAAAAAAAAAGTGAGGAGAGAGAGAGAGAGAGAGAGGAGCACTGCAAATTCCTTGACATGTCATGATGGGGAAAGAGAAACGTTATTGGTGAACTCCTTCCTCCTCCCCTTTCTTTCCTTGGTCCCTCTTCCTCTCTCTCTCTCTCTCTCTCTTCTTCCGCAGCAGCATCACTTTTCACATGAACTCCACTTCCTCTTCTCTCTCTCTCTTTCCCTCTCCCCCCTTCCCCTTCCATTATAAATAAATAAATAAATAAATAAATTCTCCTCTTCCGTTTCAAGAACTAATAGAAATAGTTCATTAATTAATTGCCAGATCTAGTAATTACTATCATCAAGAGAAATAGAGAGAGGTCAGTTACTACTTATAGATCTTCTTCTTCTTCTTTTGGATCGATCGAGGGGGAGATTTGGGAGGAAGAATGGAGGAGCCGAAGCTGATGAATTGGACGGTGTTCAGGTCCATCCTCGCCATCCTCCAGTGGTGGGGCTTCAATGTCACAGTCATCATCATGAACAAATGGATCTTCCAGGTATCCTTTTCTTTCTTTTGATGCCGAGAATTTGGAACTCAAAAATAAAATAAAATAAAAATAAAATTATATATATATATATATATATATATATATATATATATATATAATCTGAACTATCAAAAAGGACAATTCAAACGTCTGTTATTTCGAGGATTATGGGAGGCTGCTCAAGTGTTGGATCCCGATACCTCCTCTCATATATATATATATATATATATATATATATATATATATATATATATATATATACACACACACGAGGGAAAAAAAGATTGGCCGTGAAATTTGGAGACAGATGGATTCTTACATGAAAAAAAAAATATTTTGAGAATTTCAAGTCATGATGCGGATGGGAGTGTATGCATCACACTTGTGACATGAAAGGAAATTTCTGTAAGACGGTTTCATAAGATCTAAAATAGAAGAAATTAGTTTTCTGGCTTTACGTAGCGGAGTGCGAGGTAATTAGAAAAAGAGATCAGCAAATTGTCCAGAAAATAAGCATAGATGTAATGAGAATGTTTATATGGATAAGTAGCAAAAAGATAGGATACGAAATTAGTGTACTTGTGAGAAGTTCGGAGGTGGTGCCAAGTGAGGGAGGAGGACAATTTGCGAGAAAATCGTCCTGGGTTGTTTGAACATGTGCAACGTCGACTTAGGAGGAGCAATTGTATATTAGTTAAAGTAGCTTCTAGAACTAAGGGTAGGTGTAAAGGACCTCTGCTTGAGGATGTAAAGAAGGATGTGATTTTTGTTAAATGTAGATGACAATCAAAGAAGATGGAATGACATTCATTTGTACATAGTAAAATGTAAGTGCATAACTCCAATAAACCGAGATTTCCGTATTTAACTAAATTATGGGATCATATGATCACTTGTTCGGACGGAGGAAGAGAAAATATACAAGTTTTGATACACTTCAAAGTTGCTGTATTTTTTCTCGGATACAGGAAGATAAATGCAAGTGTATCAAAACTTTCGACTCCACCAACAATTTTTCGGATTAAGCTAGATGGGTTTCTCAGTAAGTTTTTGTTCTTTCATTTGTTTAACATTACAAAACTGTGAAGCACAAGGTCTTTACATAATGTTGGAATAAGTATAGTACAAAGGAATGTTCATTTACAATATAAACTGGGTTTTACTTTGCTCTCGGTGGTGGTGGTGGTATAACAATTTTTAGATTCAGACCTTTTCGTGTTTGTTTCTTTTCTTAATGTCACAATGTTTGATAAAATTATTTTTTTCCCCATTGGATCTTGTTTTCATACATCATGTCAAATTACACCCTATAATTAGGCAAACTATTGCACTTACATGAGCCAATGACCCATACTGCAAAATAAACCGTTGCTATGTTTGACCGATAAGAGAGAAGTTTCAAAAATAGAAAACAATATTGTCATATTGGACCATGTTGGAAATTTTCTCCTATTAGTCCGACATGGCATGATTCATTCTACAATATGAGTCATTACCTCATATCCTGTTTTTCATTCTACAAACTCGTCAAGGCGGTGCCATTGCCGCCTATTGGTTACAAGCGATCATGATTCTTTAGGGCACTATTTGAACACTTGAGGTTGTGTGGCAATTTTATTTGGAGGGTTGGTATACATACGATTGGCTAGGAAGAATTGTGCAAAACGAGAAGCAAAGGAATGGGACTACGGTCCTTTAGTCTGTTGAAGAAGGTTGCTACTTCGAGAATAATTTGGCAATTTTATCTGGGAAGTCGCTTCGGGCGGCTTGAACTAAAGGACGTTATCTCAACTAGGAAGCAAATTTCTGGAGTCAGTGGATTGATAACAACTTCGCTGTTACATAAAAGTCTTATGTTAGGGGTTTCGCGGGTAGTTTGAAGCATAGTTTGCAGTATCGGCGATACCGATCCGATACGGCTGATACCGATACAGATTGGCATGTCCCGATCTGATACCGACCGATATCCGATAATGACCGATACCGACATTAGAGGTCTCTTTTCCGGTCCATTCGACAAAGAATATTGAATGAAAAAGACCAATTAGTAAGGGTGTACAAGCATAACAAGGTTGTAAAAGCATATAAAAGAGAAATTTATCTATCGCATGTAAATCAATCGACATGGGTGAGTACTATTTCATTCAATTTTAAAAATACTAAGGAACAACACTGAAAATACTTAAAATTATGCATAAATGTATAAAATATATTTCCTAAAATGTTAATAATTTACAAAAAATTATTTGCTTTCCGAGACCAAAAAATCCGATACTCTGATTCGAAACCGCTGATTCTACCGATCCCGATTCTCATAGGAATGGTTCGATACCGATACTTTGAACCTCGGCTTGAAGTTTGTTCAACGAGTCATAACTGATGGGGTTGTCATGCCCGGTGCTAGCGCTGATGATTGCGCTTGAGCCAGGCGTGACATATTGGTATCAGAGCACAGCTTCAAGTTCCTTTGACCTTCGTGTTGGAAAAGTTCCTTTAACGATCTATTCCCTGTGCGAACCCTTGAACTCGTTAGGCCAAAATGAGATACGTTTCATACAATAAGTCCATAATACATTATGATCCTGACATAATTTACCTTCTTTTGGAGGAATGGCTCAAGCGCAATCATCAACGCTAGCACCGGGCGAGACACAAGCCCAAGAAAGTAGTTCCGGCACATCGAAAAGTTCTTGGAGCCAGCGAGCGATGTCCCGTGTCGATCCAATTCAGCAAATGATGCGGGTGCTAGAGGCTAGCCAACAAAGGGACGGGGCTCGTTATGAACGAGCCGAGAAGCGAGCGGAAGAGAGGCAGAGCAAGTTTCAAGACAATCTAGAAGCCCGGTTCGCAGTCCAACAAAAGCAGGTAGATACCCTACAACAGATCGTGCAAACCTTGGCCTCCAACCATTCCGCGGCAACAACAGCGACACCGGTGGAGCAACCCGTGCTTGAAGTCGAAACGCCTCAAACTCCAAGGAAGAAGGATGTGACTGCCTTCGACTTTGCCGACTTCAAGAAGGTCTGCAACACGTCGTTTAAAGGGACTGAAGATCCAATCGTGGCTCTAGATTGGCTGGCCGAACTTGAGGATCACTTCAAACTGCTAGAGGTACCCGAGCAGAAGCGTGTCGCGTGTGCCCAACTACAGCTTCGCTTGAACGTGCACGATTGGTGGGACGTGCATCGAAGATCTCTTCTAGTTGACGATGAAGAGGAGACGATCGCATGGGCTACCTTCCGTGGCGCGTTCGAAGAGGAGTTCATACCCCCTCCCATATGTCGTCAGAAAGAGAACGAGTTCGTGCAACTACGGCAATGCAGCATGATAGTAAAGCAGTATTTCGCCGAATTCAACCGGCTCGCCAAATTCGCAAGCTCCTATTTACCTGATGCGGCGAGTCGTGCCAGAAGATTTGAAGGTGGTCTGCGACCTGCCATCCATGCGCACGTGATCGTTCCTCAGTACCGGACGATGCGAGAAGTCTGAATCATGCCCTTTCTCTTGAACCACAGTATCCTCCCGTTGCTGCCGGCATTATGCATTCCAATCACAAGCGCCATAGCAACGAGAAAGGAAATAACACTACAAAGTGTCCAAATAACGGTGGTCAGCAAAGAGGAGCAAAGAGGAGGATTGGGGCAAACATGTTCTTTCTGTAAGAAACCAGGGCACACTATTGACAGCTGTCGTTTCAAACACATTATGCCTCGCTTGTGGAGATCCAGATCATGCCATTCGTGACTGCCCGCGCGTCTATGATCCTCGCCCTCGACGTCCAAATCCTGTCCCAGCACCCCAAGCTAATCGAGCTGCGCCTCAGCAAGAGCGTCGTCAAACTCAAGGCCGGGTGTACACTATGACATGGGAAGAAGTCCTGGCCTCAGACACCGTTGTGTCAGGTATATTGCTTTTTAATAACATACCTGCACGTGTGCTATTTGATTCTGGTGCAACGCATAGCTTTATATTCACAAATTTTGCCATGGAAAACAATATAGATATGACACCGTTGTATCTAGACCTTAGTGTTAGCACCCCGTCGAACACGAAAATACCTGTCCGTTCAGTATGCTAAGGTGGTTACTGGTTACGTCTGTATTGGAGGAAGGAAGCTATCGCTAGATGTTTTAGTCCTAGATGTTCGGGATTATGACATCATTTTGGGGATGGATTGGCTCGGCGCTTGCTAGGCAACTATCGAATGTGCAGAGAAACGAGTCGTCTTCCGCCTACCTGGAGAAGCAGAATTCTGCTACACGAGTAGTCCAGCAACTGATGCGTCTAGGGCCTGAATAGTGATTTTTGCGATATCTGCTCGGCGGATGTTACACTCTGGCTGCGAGGGATACTTAGCATCGGTTTGGGACACACAACTGGATTACACAAATGTTGCGTCTTCTTCCGTTGTGACGGAGTTTCCTGATGTGTTTCCGAACGAACTACCCGGCATGCCACCTGACCGAGAGATCGAGTTCACCATTGACACATTCCCAAATACTCAGCCGATTTCCAAGGCTCCGTACAGAATGGCCCCTGCCGAACTAAAGGAAGTGCCAACCGCAAGAACTGCTGGATCGTGGGTTCATCCGTCCGAGCGTCTCCTTGGGGTGCGCCTGTGCTCTTCGTAAAGAAAAATGATGGGACGTTGCGACTCTGCATCGATTATCGGGAGCTGAATAAGGTCACCATCATAAACAAGTATCCTCTGCCCAGGATAGATGACCTCTTTGATCAGCTGCAAGGGGTAACGGTGTTCTCGAAAATCGATCTTCGTTCGGGCTACCACCAGTTGAAGATTAAGCCTGAGGACATGCCCAAGTCTGCATTCCGAACCCGCTATGGACATTACGAGTTTTCTGTTATGCCGTTTGGACTGATGAACGCCCCTGCCACTTTTATGGATTTGATGAATTGTGTGTTCCGATCCTTCCTCGATAAATTCGTGGCGGTTTTTATAGACATCTTAGTGTACTCGAAGAATAAGGATGAACACGCAGGACATCTGCAGATGGTGCTTCAAACCCTTCGAGACAATAAGTTGTACGCGAAGCTAAGTAAATGCGAGTTCTGGTTGGACAACATATCCTTTCTAGGGCACATTATTTCTGCACAGGGCATCTCAGTTGACCCGAAGAAAATAGAAGCCATCGTGAAGTGGTGGAGGCCGAGTCAGCTAGCGATATTCGGAGTTTCCTTGGTCTAGCAGGCTACTACTGGAGATTTATAAAGGATTTTGCTAGAATCGTCTCGCCGCTGACCCAGCTCACTCGGAAGGGAGTAACGTTCGCGTGGACGGACGACTGTGAAGCTTCGTTTATGGAGTTAAAGTAGCGCCTCGTCTCAGCACCAATTCTTACCCTTCCAGACGGACCCGATGATTTTAAGATATATAGTGATGCCTCAGGAAAGGGATTGGGATGTGTCCTTATGCAAAAGGACAAAGTGATAGCTTTTGCGTCGAGGCAGTTGAAGCCTCACGAGAAGAATTATCCAACCTATGATCTGGAGCTAGCAGCAGTGGTGTTCGCGCTGAAGTTGTGGCGCCACTACCTTTATGGTGTGCCATGCGAGATCTATACAGACCATAAGAGCCTAAAATATCTCTATACCCAAAAGGATTTAAATCTACGACAACGGCGTTGGCTTGAACTCCTTAGCGACTTTGACCTGATGATCAGATACACGCCTGGCAAGGGTAATGCTGTAGCTGATGCGCTGAGTCGAGTGTTCGTTGGGAGCCTGGCTATTGATGACAAGCTGCGTCGGGATATAGAAGCTTTGGGTATTACACTTATAATCAGATACAAAAAGGGGGCGCAAGTGGCTCAGCTGCGCCTCGAAACTGACTTGTTAGAAAATGTCAAGTCCGCTCAGAAGGATGACATATTCCTGCAAAAGATGCAAGGTCTTATCTCAGCAGGAATGGCAACCGACTTTGTGGTAGGCACGGACGGGATGATACGAGTGAAGGGAAGATTGTGCGTTCCTAACGATGCAGCCCTCAGAAAAGAGATACTCACGGAAGCCCACTATGCAAGTTACACTTCACATCCGGGTAGCACAAAGATGTATCGAGAACTCCGTACGATATTTTGGTGGCACGGCATGAAAAGAGATGTGGCATTGTTTGTGTCGCAATGCATGGCTTGTCAGAGGGTAAAGGCCGAGCACCAGAAGCCGGACGGAGAGATGCAGAACCTTGCTATACCGGAATGGAAATGGGAACACATAACGATGGATTTCATTGTTGGTTTGCCGAAGACGCAACGGGAGAATGATGCCGTCTGGGTCATCGTTGATCGACTCACCAAGTCAGCTCACTTTCTGCCTATTAAAAGTACTTGGAGTGTCGACCGCCTGGCCCAGATCTACCTCAACGAGATCATTCGACTCCACGGCGTGCCCGTATCCATTGTCTCCGATAGAGATGGTCAATTCCTATCACGTTTCTGGGAAAGCCTGCAGTCAGCAATGTGGACGAAGTTGAAGTTCAGCTCCACCTACCATCCACAGACAGACGGTCAAACAGAACGTATTAACCAAATCCTCGAAGACATGCTACGACTCTGCGCCTTGGACTTGAAGACGAGTTGGGATATACATCTACCGTTAGCCGAATTTGCATATAATAATAGTTATCAATCCAGCATTCAGATGGCGCCGTATGAGGCGTTGTATGGACGAAAGTGCAGATCCCCGATCTGTTGGGACGAAGTTGGAGAACGGCAAATTCTTGGCCCTGAACTTGTGGAGCAAACCGTCCAGAAGATTCGCTTGATCCGAGAACGGCTAAAGGTAGCACAAAGTCGTCAGAAAAGCTACTTAGACACGCATCGACGGCCTCTTGAGTTCTTAGAAGGTGATCGAGTATTTCTTAAAGTCTCGCCCATGCGAGGAGTTACCAGATTTGGAGCAAAAAGGAAGCTAAGTCCAAGATTTGTCGGTCCGTTCGAGATACTAAAGCGAGTCGCCCCAGTCGCATATCAAATTGCACTACCACCATCACTATCTGAAGTGCACGATGTTTTCCATGTTTCACAGCTTAGGAAGTACGTGTACGACCCGAGTCATGTGGTAGATCTTGATCAACTGGATCTAAGGGCAGACTTGACTTATGTTGAACATCCTGTACAAATTTTGGATCGTAAAAAGAAGCTGCTTCGAAGTCGTTCGGTTCCTCTCGTGCGCGTGCTTTGGCGAAATCATTTGGTTGAAGAATATACTTGGGAGCTTGAATCTGAGATGAGGAAAATGTTCCCTTCATTGTTTATTAGTGGTAGGTTCTATTCCTAAGTTTCGTGGACGAAACTTCCAATTAGTTGGTTAAGATGTGGTGTCCCGTTCCCCCTATTCGGGGAGCGCGGCTAAGAAATACAAGTCGGTATCGTTCGATCGGGATAGATTGAATCAAGAACTCATCCTCGTTATAGATTTGCTTCTTCAAAATCGATTCCCATATTCAGTGGACCGTGCCCCGAGGATCGACTTAGCGGCAGAGTCAAGTGGGACATCTCCGCTGCAAGTTTTCTTGCCTAAGTTTTCGCTGTCGCTTTGTTGCTTTCGTGCTTGAGTTGGTTTTCGGATTTGTTTGCGTTTTCTTGAACGGTTTCGATGGATTTCATTGTTTTCGTTCGTTGAACTGCACTTCAATTCCGAGCTTAGAAAGAGTAGAAGAGATATTGATCAGCTGTTCGTGGCAATGCAGGTGAACGAGCAGTAGATGACGTGCGAGCGGAGTCTTAAAGCACCTCTTTCATTTCCTTCTACAACCAACTTGTGAGTGACTTATATTCGATTCAGTTGATCATTCTTCAAAGTCTTCACATCTAAAATCTTGCATTCTTACTTGTCCCGATCAAACGATACCATAATAACTAAAAGATGTCAAGATAAAAAGAGATAGATTTGGACTACTTTATGCTTGTCAATCAACTTGTGAACGGTTATCTATTGCATGCTAGTTCGCTTAGAATGTTCTTCCTATGCTTCAATTTTAGTTAGAATATATACTTCTTCTATAAATTGTGCTAAGTATGGAACACACCTTGTTATGCAATAAATTGTTCAGGGAGACTATGCAAAATGAATCATGCCATGTAACTTGTTTCGTGCACGTATTGCCTCAAACTGCTTCCTACGATAAATGATTGAATGTCGCATGGTCACGGACAACTTGTGCACAAGGATTTATGGTTCCTGCGGACGGTTGCTGGGGCACTGGCACCGTTCCGATCCGGACGGAACTTAGTGATAGTCTCGTGTTCAGACGGGATGGTTTGTGGCGCCTCGTGTTCTTTCGTTGCATTCCATTCTCGTCAAAGACTAATTCGTCTACTATGGCATAATGTCAGTGACCCCACATGTGTATTTAAACCTGTGCAAAGCTAACTTGTGTCTTCATGGCAGAGAATGACATGGTAAGTATTGTGCAGGTGGTTCAGACGGGCAGGTAAAAGTCACCGAACGGTGGCAAGTTCATTTCAGTAAATTCTATATCATTGCTTGTTGTAAAATGAACTAAGGCAAGATAGAAAGACCACAAATAAGTTGCATGCTTCATATAAACAACGTGTTGATTGGTATAGTTGGGTTAGCTCGCCTTCACCAGTACATTTCGATGTACTGACCCTCGTTGAAACAGGCTCCACGCACCAAGGCGATCCTGCGAGGAGCTGAAGTCACTTCCCAATCCAGTCCAGCTGTCGGCACGCCCTGATCGTGCCTTATTTTGAAGCATTTAGAAGACCAAAGGAACAAGCAAACTTAACTCATGCAGCTCCGTGGAAAAGCCATCGTCCCGCCTGAAGGTCTTTATATTTTGAAGTTTTAGTATAATGATGTAATGTACAGGACAACTATCTCATTTTGAGTCAACTTTTGTAAGTCCGTGCGGCAACCTTCTGACTCGTTCAAGAGTTTGTAAAAGATGTTCATTATCAATAAAGAGAACTTTTTCATGTTTCAACTTTGTGTTTCAATTTATCTGCGTACTCTGAATATGTGCTCGTTATGCAAAATATCTTAGTCTTGTGCGATGCGCAACCTAGGCACTCACGACGTCACGTCCGGGGGACGACTATCGATTCCACGGAATCGGGACGTGACAGGGGTAACATCTAGTCTTTGGTTTGATCCCTGGCTACTGTCAGGTCGTATAATTGAGCGACTAGGATGGGGTTCTTATGAGCTAAGTAGAGGCGATCGACGGGTCGGTAGCATCAGTAGCATCATCGAGAATAGCCAATGACATGTGGCTGGTGGACCAGCGTGTGCAGGGATTCGTGAAGAAATAGCAATTAT
Source organism: Iris macrosiphon (assembly GCA_036927795.1). NCBI lineage: Eukaryota > Viridiplantae > Streptophyta > Magnoliopsida > Asparagales > Iridaceae > Iris > Iris macrosiphon. The sequence goes on along the minus strand of JAYESA010000015.1, from coordinate 117,549,854 downwards.
TCACATTGAGGAGGGCAAGGCTGCAGATTATTGGAGATGGGAGGGTTCGACGACGGGAGAATTCCCGTTCACAGTGTTCACAGTGGCGGTGGAGGGTATTTGGGAACACCAACCTCAAGTCATATTCTGATGTAGTTTGGGTACGGAAAGACTAGCAAAATGGCTGTCTCTCTACAAAGCAGCGAGGAGTCTGCTCGTGACGAGGATGTGGTTGCATGACTTTGGTGTGTAGATAGAGGACACAAGATGTCATGTGCTATACCAGTGCTGGGATGTCTATTCTCCTATTACACTCCCAGCCACATGCCATTGGCTATTCTCGATGATGCTACTGATGCTACTGACCCGTCGATCGCCTCTACTTAGCTCATAAGAACCCCATCCTAGTCGCTCAATTATACGACCAATTTTTGCAGCCGTGGTTTGGCATTTGTGGAGGGAGTGTAATAGGAGAATATTTAAGGGGTTGTCCACGACTTATAGGGATCATGCACAACATTGAAGAGGATATCCAGATTTTTTGTTTGGATTGATAGCGGTTGAGATCTTGTACACGGAGTGGGTGAACCAATTTTTAAATATTTATAAAAATACCTTTTATATATATAACAAGAGGATGTATCAGTTATTTTATTTAAAGTTAATGTAAAGTATAGGAAGTCTGACAGGAATAAGGAAATTCTTGCTTACTGAGGAATTCTCTTAACCTAAAGACACCTTCTAAGTGATGTACATATTTATATATCATCAATAATTAACCTTTCTGCAATATATATATATATATATATATATATATATATATATATATATATATATGTATAATAGAAATTTGGTTTAATACTTGGCTTAATTTTATTGATGAGTGGGGTTACATATATATAGGAGGGGCTAATCCCTCTCTCCACTATTCTACTAGATGTGAGACTAAACACCCACTAATATTCTCAACACTCCCTCTCAAGATGGGCGATATATATCAATTATCCCCATCTTGTCACATAGTTTAGAATGACTCAATGAATTAAGGCCCATTAGTCAGACAATCTGCAACTTGTTCTTCTGAGCGAACATGATTGAGCTTTAATATCCCTTTTTTTAGCTTCTCTTTGATGAAGAATCGATTGATCTCGATGTGCTTAGTTCTGTCATTGTGGACTGGATTGTTAGCTATACTTATTGCAGCTTGTCTGTCAATCAGAAGACGCAACAGTGTTCCATGGTCCAGCTTCAACTCCGTCAGCAGTGTTCTTACCCACAACAACTCTGACACTCCCAGAGCCATAGCTCTCTACTCTGCTTCAACAGTCGATCGTGGTACCACAGACTGTTTCTTGCTTCTCCATGAGATTAGGTTACCCCCCACAAAGACACGGTACCCTGAGGTGGACCTTCTGTCGTCCATGCAGCTTGCCCAATTGCATCGCAGTACCCCTCAACACCAAGTTGTCCATTTTTCTTGAACCATATCCCTCTTCCAGGAGTCCCCTTCAGATATCTCAGAATATGAAAAACTGCATCCATGTGACCCTTCCTTGGATCATGCATGTAGCGACTCACTACACTCACAACAAATAAGATATCAGGGCGAGTATGGCCTAGATAAATCAATCTGCCTACAAGTCTGATATCTCTCACGATCAATAGGCTCTCCTGTCTCTGCACCCAATGTATCTTTCTGATCGATTGGAGTGACTGCTGATCGACATCCCAACATACCAGTCTCTGTGAGCAGGTCTAGTACATACTTCCTCTGAGAGAGGACGATTCCATCTCTTCCTCGAGCCATCTCGATCCCGAGAAAATATTTCATCATTTCCAAGTCCTTCACTTCAAACTCCTTGGCGAGTTTTGACTTCAGCTGGGTGATCTCCTCCTCATTATCACCAGTGATCACTTTATCATCCACATATACTGCAAGTATGGTGATGTGGCCTCTTGCATGCTGGAAGAAAATCTTGTGATCTGCATTGGTCTGGCGGTACCCCATGCCTGTGACAACCTTCCTGAATCTATCAAACCAGTCTCAAGGAGATTGCTTGAGCCCATACAGTGATTTCTTTAGCTTGCACATATTTTTCGTCGACTGCTTCGTGCAAAACCCTCAGGGGGTCTCCATGTATACTTCCTCTTGTAGGTCCTTATGAAGAAAAACGTTCTTCACATCCAATTGATACAGCTGCCACCCATGGTTTGCTGCAAGGGAGACTATGGTTCTCACAGTGCTCATCTTTGCCACTGGAGCAAATGTCTCATCATAGTCGTTGCTATAGGATTGAGTGAATCCCTATGCAACCAACCTTGCCTTGTACCGCTCCACCTTTCCTTTTGGCGTCTCCTTTACTACGAAGACCCATTTGCATCTAACTGCTCTCTTTCCTTTAGGCAACAAAACAAGCTCCCATGTTCCATTTCTTTTGAGTGCCCAAAGTTCCTCCAACATTGCAGCTCTCCACCTTGGATCTTCTTTCGCTTCCTGCAAACACTTAGACAAAGATGTGGTGTCTAACGATGCAATGAATGCTCGATAGGTAGGGGATATATTAGAGTAGGATAAAAAATTAGCAATGTCATGTTCATAACCATAACGATTATGGGACTTTTTCCGCATTACTGCGAGAAGATCTCCTTAAGGGAATATGAGGAAGTGGTGAAGAGATTATACCATCCGAATCAGAGGGATCCGTATCTGAATTAGAGGAATCCGGTGCGGGAGGTGCATCTTCAAGAGTTGGGACAGGGTTAGGTGAGGGACATGGCACAGTAGGGGCAATAGGCACAGTAATAGGCACAGTAGTGGACTGCTGCTTTCTCCTTCGGTAGACTTGGAGCTCTGTAGATTGTTCTGTAGTCTGTTCCTCCTCCTGCATTGGAGCATCACTTTCTTCCTCCTGATTATGTGCATCCCCATCACTTTCCTCACCCTCACTATCTTTTTCTTGTTCCCTTGGACCAACTTCCATCATTGGAAATAAAATTGACCCAACAATCACGTTTGGGTCCATCTCTCCCTCACTCCTAACACCTCCTGTGTTAGGTGTGTCACAAAATGCGGAGCCTTCACCTGAACTATTGTGGTAGTATGGTTTCATCTCTCTGAATATAACGTCCATGCTTAGAAAGAGCCTTTGCTCCACCGGACTCCAACAAGATTATCCCTTCTGAGTTCCTGAGTAGCCAACAAAGATGCATTTCACTGCCCGATGGTCCAACTTTTCCACCGCAACTATGTTACCTTTCACAAATCATACACATCCAAATACCTTTGGGGGAACAATGTACTTGTTCTCTCCTGTAAGCATCTCAAACGGTGTCTTCCATCCTAACACCTGAGAGGGCATCCTGTTGATGAGATATGCAGCCGTCAACACTACATGCCCCCACAAGTGTTTAGGAACATTCATGGCAAACATCATTGACCGTGCTACTTCCAACAGGTGCCTGTTCTTCCACTCTGCCACGCCATTCTGTGCTGGTGTATAGTCACACGAAGTCTGATGCTGTACCCCATTGGCTGATAAGTACTCTTCAATAGCCTTGTTGGTGTATTCTGTCCCATTGTCAGATCTCAAAATTTTCACTTTAGCACTATAATGTGTTGTAATCCTGCGATGAAAATCTTGAAAGCATGCAAAGACATCACTCTTACTCTTCATTAGATATACCCAGGTGACACGAGTGTAGCAGTCAATAAAGGTGACACCATTTAAAACTATTAACTCTAGTTGTAGGACAAGGTCTCCACACATCAAAGTGTATCATATAAAAAGCAGCTAAACTTCTATTTCCAGAACTCACATAAGAGCTTCTGGTATGTTTTCCAACCTCACAAGCATCACAAACCAACTTTTGTTTATTAGCCTTTTGATACATAGATGGATACATCCGACTCAGTAAACTGAATGAAGAGTGTCTCATGCGCTGATGTTGAAGTAATAATTCTGCTTCCACTGTTCTTTGCGGCTCCTCCGGTTGTGCTTCTTCCACCAGTGACGCTAGTGCTGCATCCAACCCACCCCTGTTCAAGTACCATAGCCCCTTATGCCAAGTGCCAGTCCCCAACCGTCTCCCTGTTCCCTTCTCCTGAAAAATTACCTTAGGAATGTCAAAGAAAACAATACAATTAAGTTGGAACAATGACACTAATGGACAATAGATTAACGGAAAAAGATGGAACATGCAAGACATCACTAAGAGTTATGGAAGGGGTGCATTCAACTGTGTCTTTACCCATAATGAGTCTAGCCGTACCATCAGCAGTCTGAATGCTTTCAGGCGTCGTCAGGTAAGTGTAATCTTGGAACTCATCATGTGCACCTGTGACATGGCGGGATGTCCCAAAGTCAATTATCCAACCTGGTCTGTGGATAGATGCCAGAGCATGAGCAGGTATACCTGTGCTTGTATAGGCATACTGGGTGATGTTACCTCCGGAGATGGTTGGAGTTGATGTCCCAGATGTGTTGGCTTGACTGTCGCTGGTTCCAAGCTTCATTCTTCTCCATGTCTCTAGCATTTTTCTCTCACTAGAGGTCATATCGGGTGACTGACTCTCACTTTCCTCTTCTGCCAGGTTTGCCTTGTGTCCTCCGGAATGATTACTTCTGCCACCAGCATAGCCTCCTCTGTCACCCCTACGCCCTCCATGGTTGCGTCCGTGGCCGCTGGACTGGCCTCTCAGGGGTTTCGTACAGAATCTGATGAAGTGTTCAGGGTCTCCACAGTTGTAGCACCCTCGCACTCCGAAAGGATTTGGGTTAAAAGCTGCTAAGCTAATTTCCCCCCCAGAGAGCTATTGGTGTTAGGCATCAGCTTCAGTCGTGCCTCTTCTTGTGCCATAGCAGCTATGGCCTCCTCCAGTGATGGCAGCCTGGGTTGAGCAAGTAGGATATTCCTCCTCTGCTCGAATGCTGGGTTGAGCTCCTTCAGGAACTCCATCATCCTCTGTCGCGAAACATACTCCATGAACTTCTTATAATGTTTCACAAATGTCGGTTCCACTTGCTCATCTTCTACGCCAATGGGGTCATAGTGGTCGAGATATGACCAATACTTCTTCAACAGAGCCGTATACTCAGAGATTGTGTGATCTTCTTGGACCACCCTATCAAGTATCAAGTTCATCTTGTAGTTGAAAAATCCTCATAGGGTTGTCCGACCCTGAGTACATATCTCTCAGCGTCATCCAAATGTCACCAGCACCCTCCATTGCTTTCACGTTGTCCGACACTTGGTCGGTCAATGAGGTTGTCAACCATCCAGCAACAACATTATTGACGATCTCCCACACAGCAAATTTCTGTGAGGAGTGGTCTTCAGGTGCCTTGGTTTGACCATTCACATAGTCCACAAAGACTCTTGCCCTCATAGTCTGTATCGCCTGACGCGACCACTTCAAGTAGTTGGAAGTACCCTCAAACTTTATCTCCAGTTTCTTCAACTTTTTTATTTTGTATGGTGAAGGATTCACATCTGCGTGTGCACCACGGGAGCTAGTCTTGGTCAGCCTCTTGGAGAAGAGATCGTCCACCAAAGCCTTCATCTCTTGGGCCGTCAGCTTGCCGTAAATCGTCTTCTTCTTGTCCTTTTCCATCAACAAGATCAGCAAGACGGTGGCAGATCTAGATTGTCTCCACCTTTGATCGCCGTCTTCTCCACGTCTACTGTTCCTCCTTCAGTGGCAGTGGTGTCCCTGAGAATCGCTGCTTGCGTCCCGTGCACGGCTTCGACCCGAGGTCGCATGGCCCTACGAGAAGGAGGAACCAACAGTTGTAGTCGAGATCAGGAGTTCACACAAGAGTTCCCTCACTGATATATCTTGATCCAACAAGCAATTATATAATTAATATCCCGATTACAACTTACTGCTACAAAACAATAATCAAAAAATTAAATTTTTCGGTCTTCCGTGTAATCGCAGTAGCATATGGACAGAACCGAGTTACAACTTGCAGGAGAGAAGACAAAAAAGATCATCGGAGTCGAAGGTCGCCGGGATCGCAGCGGCAACAACAACAGTTGTGACAACAGCAGTAGCAGCAACAGCCGCGATGGCGGGGCAGGCCGGCGGGGCTGCGGCGCACGGTCGCCGGGGTCGGCTGGGGCTGCTGGCGGCGGGGCAGGCCGGCGGCGCTGCGGCGCGTGGCCAGGCGGTCGCTGGGACCGACGGGGAAAGGGGGGGGGGCGGCTGTGAGAGGGTTAGGGTTTGAAGAATGGTGGGAGGATTTGGCTTTGATACCATATAGAAACTTGGTTTAATACTTGGCTTAATTTTATTAATGGATGGGACTACATATATATATAGGAGAGGCTAACCCCTCTCTCTACTATTCTACTATATGTGAGACTAAACACCCACTAATACTCTCAACATATATATATATATATATATATATATATATATATATATATATATATATAATGTTGGGTGGGTGATAGCCTGAGTCTTAGGACATGTGGTAGTGTTCGAGTTAGTAGCCGAACTTGTGACCGCTTGCAAAGGCACCATTGGGGCCTTGAGTTTGGACCGTAACGATCGTGAATTGATTACTATATAGAGTTGTCGCTTTGTTATATATATGTGCATCTGTGTTAAAGTAAGGAAAATTCTCAGCTTAATTTAGTGCATGTAATACTGCAAAATACCTATTACAGTAGAGGTTTTTCTTCAGCAAAGCCAGATGGCTTCACAAATCTTCATTCCGTTGCTATATCAAATAAGCAAAATTTACTTTTGTATAGAAGTCATAAACTGGATAATCTGAAGGTTACTGTGTCTGTGCAGAAACTGGATTTCAAATTTCCTTTGACAGTATCATGCATCCATTTCATATGCTCATCGATTGGAGCATATATTGCGATCAAATTGCTTAAGATCAAACCACTGATTGAAGTTGATGCTGAAGATCGTTGGAGGAGGATATTCCCTATGTCGTTTGTTTTCTGCATCAACATTGTGTTGGGGAATGTGAGCTTGCGGTATATTCCAGTTTCTTTCATGCAGACAATAAAATCATTCACTCCTGCAACAACAGGTTGACTAGGAGCTTGCTCTGCTTGCATTTCTGTTGTCATGGTCTTTTCGTTATCCTTCATTACATCACATAGCTTATTCTGATATACACACATCTGTCGCAGTGGTTCTTCAATGGTTAGTATGGAGAAAATACTTTGACTGGCGCATATGGACATCTCTGGTACCCATTGTTGGGGGAATTCTTCTAACATCTATGACAGAGCTTAGTTTCAACGTATTTGGCTTTTGTGCTGCCTTGTTTGGCTGCCTGGCTACATCCACAAAGACCATCCTTGCTGAGTCCCTACTTCATGGATATAAATTTGACAGGTTAGTATATTTATGCTGAATCATGGGGATTCCATCCATCAAACTATTATAACATCAGTTGGCACCTATTGGTGTCTATTTAACCATTAGCTTTCATTTATTTGTGCTATTGGGTCGAGCTATAGTAACATTGTAGCCTATAGTACTGTTGTGGAGGAACTTTGTGAGATTCAGTGCCCTTGGTATAAGATTAGAGACGACTTCCGCCTGCTATATCATGTACATGCATGCAAGGTGGTGAAAAGCGCTAGGCGCTAGTCGGGCGGGCACCCGCCACCTAGCGCCTAGCCCGCCTAGGCGGTCGCCTAGACGGCCGCTTAGATCCAGGCGGTTTAAAAAAAATAAAAAATCCAAAAAAACATACTGAAAATTGCAGAAAATGTCTATAAAATCCCAAAACATGCATAGTCGGATGTCGGGGGGACTAGGCGGGCATCGGGCAGGCACCCGGGGCGTAGGTGGCCTAGGCGGCCGTTTTTTAGAACAGAGCATGCGTGGATGTCTATTTTGTATGTGTAGATCAATATTGTTAAAAGTTCCAGGTGCTCCTAGGCACACAACATGCCTGGAGCCTAGGTGCACCCAGGCACAAAAAATGCACGCTCAGGTCATTAAAAGCGCAGTTTTTTCTTTTCTTTTCCTTTTCTCATTTTTCAATTGTAATATTGACACTAATGTTTAAAACCTTAATATTTGACATAAACACTATAAAATACAGGTTACCAACAATATTAATAACTAAAAGATTGCATACGGTTTAAATAAGTCGAGCTTCAAACATTCAAAACTTAAATCATAGTATCACACACATCAAACATTAGTGTATCTAAGCCAAAAGACATAAAACAAGTAGGAAAAAAACAATAAACAAAGCATATGGTCTACTTCCAAGTCAAAACCAGATTTAGAAAACTAAAGATCATCATCACTTTGTGAATCTTCTTCGTCTTCCTCATCATTTGATTTTTACGCTTCCTCATCATACTCATCTTTTCTCTCATCATTTGCCTCCTCATCTAATATCTCCACGGGTTTCAATGGTTGTGAAGAGGATTCCACTCCTTAAGCTGTTGTAGAAGTTGCTGCCCTTGAAGATGAAACCCTTGAAGCTGCTGCTTTGATGGTTTTGGATCTAGTATTATGGAGAGGATCCGCATGTCCAAGAGCTCTATAAACAACATCATACATTAGATCGTCATCCTCCCATACAAGATTTTGATTTTCTTCGCCTTCCATTTGTCCGGTTAACCATTCATTACTTCATCTCTCTCCTTCAAAGAAATTGGATCAATGCTATCACGTACGTCAAATCTACGCTTCAATGCTCGATTCTACTTAATGTAGACCAAATTGTTCAAACGAGTTTGATGTAGTCTATTTCTCCTCTTGCTCTGGAGCTGGAAAAATTCATTTACATCATAAAGAAATAGTTTTGATAGTAATCTGTAAAAAACAACTAAAAAAGTTGTTCATAATAGACAATGCCTTGTTC
>JAYESA010000015.1:116933520-116938520 GCA_036927795.1 Iris macrosiphon | reverse complement strand
TAGCAGTTGCAGCAGCGTGGTAGAAGAATGGCAGTGCAGCAACGAGGCAGCCATGTAGCAGCAGCAGCAGCATCCATGCTGCAGTGCACAGTGCAGCAAGTGCAGCAGCATCAGCAGCCTGATGCAGCAGCAGCAGCAGCAGTGCAGCGGCAGTGGCTGAGGCACAGCAGGGCCGCGGCAGGGCCGCGGCAGCACCGCGCCAGCAGCGTGCAGCAGCAGCAATTATTGTAGTTGCAGCAGCAATCAAGCAGCAGCACCGGCATTTACACCAGCAGCAATCGCAGCGAGAGAAGCTTGTAGCGTCAACAGTAGCAGCAAGTAGTGAGAGGGAGAGAGAGATCTATATATATATATATATATATGTATAATAGATAGATAGATAGATAGATAGTATAAGTAGATATATATATATATATATATATATATATATATATATATATATATATATATATATATATATATATATATATATATATATATATATATATATATAGTTAGTTAGATATATTTATAGGTATGGGTTCTATATATATAATTTTGGTTATATATATGTGTGTATGAGTGGCTATATATATGATAGATATGTGGATATATATATGTTTATATGTGTTTATATATATACTAGCCTAGATAATTACCTAGGTGTATATGTATATACATTGATAGTTAGCTAGATGGGTAGTTAGTGAGGGATTAAAGGGATATCTCAATACCTTGAGATATCAAGGTATCTCAATACCTTGAGATACCCAAGGTATTGAGTATCGGAGCGGAGTTTTTGAGCAATTGCCTAGGAATAGGTTTAGAATTGCTTTTATATGTATTGGTATATATAATTATGCATGCTAGCATAGGTGTTAGTGGGTTTTAGGTGGGGTGCATAGCTTTGGTCGAGGTATCGGATACCGAGGGTATCCCGGTATCTCGAGGAGGCGAGTTTGAGGGTTTACTAGCTTAATGAGCTAGTTTTGACCTAGAATTTTAGGGGCACCCTAGTTTGACCTAGCATTGACCATAATTGTCCTCGTTGACCGCAAAATTTAACGTTTGACCAAGTTTTGACCTAGAGTTGACTTTTTGGACCCCGTGTTGACTTTTTGACCCAAATTTCACCGGTTTGACCCGTTCGACCTAGAATAATCCTAGAACCTTATTTTTAGTTATTTTATATCAGTTTAACTCTATAGAAACCTGTTTAACCTTGCTTTTCAAAATAGTTTCTTGCGACGCCAGTCCGGATCTCGATCCTCATTAGTTGCTTAGGACGTCAGGTGAGTACCTACCTCGGATCGTTTCCATTTCATGATAGCGTTTATATCACCTGCTCTAGAACTATAATACTTGATTCTGAGATATTGTTTCATGAGCAGGTACTAGTTGGATCCCGTCATGAGATGTTATCCCCCTTACCGTGTTCAGCGAGTACTCTATCACGTGTATTTCATCATGTGCTTCGGGTATTGATTCTCATATGCTATCATGTGCTTCGTGTGCTCTCGCTTTCATGTGCGTGAGTTATTTATCATGTACGTAGCGTGTCGTGGTTGAATCCAAGAGTATTAGTAGTGGAGGGGAGTAGGAGTTGGCTATGTGATCAAAGCCAAACAGTATTCATGTGTATGTCGGTTATGCAACTCATACATAACGGAGTTATCGTAGATTATTCATGTGCAACCTAAGCCGATCACATAACAAACTTTGCTCAAGGCACTTAGCTAGTATTCCTGTTTTCTCATATGCAGTTACTTCTCTACTACTTGAATTGTTCTCCAGTTTTACATTGCAGCTACTTTATCTACTCTACCATGTATTTATTTTCTTGTGCATCTTATATACTTTTCTATTGCTAGTCATATACACCTTACCATGCATTTGGAGTTGCTTTCAGAGTTATGTACTTTTCTCCAGTCCTGACTGGGCATATTTTTCCAGAGGATCCTGAGGATTTTTGCCCGACATTCTACAGGCCGGGCGTCGAGGAGTGTTGTGACCCAGAGACTGAGGAGGCGCCGTTAGCACCCTAGTTAGCTTGGTAGGTTTTCCTGGGTTGTTCCCAGTTGATATTCTGGATGATTGTATTTATTATTTTGTTGCTTCTGCGATGTTGTAGACTTTAGACTTGGACTGTATATTGGATATTGTATTGCTCTCTTTGGTTCTTGTTTCTTTGTGATATCTTATCGTACTTTTATTCTCCCCATAGTTATTGTGTTTGAGGCATATATATATATTGCGTGGTTGCCCTCCTTTTGGATAGGTTATATTGACTGATCATTGTGAGATATAGATATTGTGACCTAGAACGGACCTTTACAGCGTTCTACCGCCGATTTTGCGGCGTAGGCTGGACGTACCCACAACTCATACCCGATTTTTTGGGTGCTGGTTGTGACAGTAATATCTAAGGTAACATTGGTAGTTGAAATTTTAGTACACTACCACTGAAAATGACCATGCAGACCATAGTAGAAGCAGGTGCACACTCGACCTCCATCATGACCTCTAATTCCTCTTCCACCATCACGGCCAATATTTCGGACACTATGTCGTCCACCACGACCACCACGAAATCCAGTACGAGCGGCTCCAAGAGTAGATTGATCAGCGAAAGCATCACTTGGAGATGTCTCGATGACCTTTCTTGTCCGTAGGACACAAAAATGAGCTTACATTAGAGATGGAACATCATCTCCAGCAATGATCTCAGAGCGAGCTACGTTTGCATCAAGACAGAGAGAGACAAGATATTCCATGACATAAAGCTGTTCCCGTTGAGCCCTAGCTTCATTGATATCTGTCTTCAAAGGTAATACACAGTCAACTTCATCGACCATAGCCTTAAAGGCCCGGAAGTGATCCTTAGGAGACTTGTCGTCTTATTCCGCCCGGTAGATGCTGACGACCGAGTCATAGATACTAGACAAGTCATATTTTCTATCGAATGTGGTCAATAGGACCTCACATAACTCTTTTGCAGTGTTCGTATTCTGAACCATGTACTCTACCGATGGTTCCATTGGGTTCATCAATTATGTAAACAATCGACTATCATCTGTCATCCACTGCTCAAATGTAGGATCAGTCATCTCCGAAGGGTTGTCAGTCAGATGCTTGGACAACCATATTCCCCAAAGTATTTTTTAACCTTCTTCCGCCATGTTGAGTAGCCATCTGGTCCATCCAACTGTTGATCGATGAGTCAAATCGAAGAAATTGTCGTGCCAGTACCCGTTGGTCCAGCCAATGCGTTTTTGACACCGGTAGTGGTAGCACTGCTAGTTGCATCAGTGTTAGTCATCCTGCACTTGATTCAGCTGTTTCTGGATCTTTCCAACCCCAATAAGCATATCAACTTTACCGATGCGCTATTAATGTGGCCAGAACTGGCACTCGCATGGAAAGTAGTGATCGTATGGGGATCACACAAGCCAGGTCACAGAGGTAACCCAGGTCACTCTATGTGTAGATCCTGATGTAGATATCGGGGTAGAAAGAAAACAAAGATCCACGTAATCAAGCAACTTGTCTACTATTTGTTAACTCCTAGAGCCATAATCTAGGAATAGAGCTTGTGCAAACAATTCATTGTCAATCCTCTGGCTTCGATATACGTTCCTGAAGTCGTAATCTAGGAACAGAGGTTATGCAAACAAATTATTGTCTACCCTCTGGCTTCGATATACGACCTTTTTTTTTAGAAATTAGGTTTCAAACAGGAAGGAGGGGCGGTGTCACCCTCACATTTCCTAATAGGGGTAATTTAGTAATTTAGCATAGTTATATTATTTTAGTGATTTAATAATTTATTAGTATGATATATTAATATTTGTGGTTGTGTTATATTTGAATTATAATTAGTGGACTGGCCCAATAGTTAGACTTGATACTTGAGAGCCCATTTAGACTTGTTATGACAACTTGTGAACCCAACATGGACTAGGCCCATTGGACCCATTCCCTCTAACTAATTAGGAAGATTAGCTTAATTTGCATTAGTTTAGAAGACTTCCAATATATCCCTTCTTAATTGATCTTCATAATTAATTAGTGAGGGGCAAATTAGACCTTGACAATTGCTTGGACAGGGGAAAAGCAAGGGCCGGCCACTTATAGGATATTCACTCTCTCTCCTCCTCATTTATGCATTCATTTCTAAATCCCCAAATTCCTAGATCCCCAATTTAATTTATTTCCTCCATCAATTTCTTCTCTCAATTTCTTCACATTTCCTCTCATTTTCATTCCTTAAGGAGCTTTGGAGCTTGGAGTAGCAAGAAGCACAAGGAGAAGGAACTTTGGTGGAGAGATCGTGTCCGTATCGTATCCATTGAGCATTTTATTGAGAATTCATCTCCCATTTGGTAAATTATAAAATTTTACTTTATTATAACTTCTAAATCATGTATTTGACCATTAGAAATCATCCCATGACATAGGGCTACCAATAGGAACAAGTTCTAGGCCAATTGGTTGTGTATAGAGATTTCTACATAGGTTTTTGTATATAATTAGGGGGAATTACGAGATTGATGCATCAAGTGAGTGTCATGAAACCAATTTATTCCAATTAGACTTGGATTGATGGTGTGATACTAGATACGTATCTACAAATGGATACGAGTAGGCCGCTCCCCCGCCTACAGCCACCGCCCTCAGCCCCATCTCCGCCTACAGCCACCTCCAGCACCCCCGTCCTCACCTACAGCCTCACCCCCCCCCGAAGTCGAGCCGATCATCCAAGCCCCGACCAGTTCACCACCGTAGCTCGCCCGGCCATCGTGCTTCAATGACACCTTCCCCGGCCAGTTCCCTCCGTTCCCGTCGCGGCTCACCCCCAGCCGACGCCGCAGCCGGCCGCCACAGCCCCCGCAGTGCACCACTGCCGACTGCTGCTATTGTTGTCAACTTCTTCCCCCTCGCGCTGCCGGAGCACCGCCCGGCCACCCACGCCAGCGATGATCCATCCGGCGGACCCCCTCGACCACCCCACCTGCGTATAG
>JAYESA010000015.1:116921020-116926020 GCA_036927795.1 Iris macrosiphon | reverse complement strand
ATCAGACACAGATATTCGTGCTCTTTCAGCAGATGATGGAGGAGAAGCAGCGTCAGTCAGAGGGCCTGCGACAGAGCATGGGGAATGATCACCAGATTGCACTCGCAGCAGTTGAGAGAGATGCCACAGTCCAGCCACAGACGGTACCTACCTTAGTTTATTTCGTAGCAGCCAAGGCCGGGGACCATCATAGACTTCAAGAGGATGGGGCCGAAGGACTTTAGAGGCCCAGAAGGGATCCTTTATGTTGATGATTGGATCGAAGACAATGAGCGAAACCTGCGGCTGACGTAGATTCCAGAGAGGTCGCAGATAGAGGCAGCAGGATGCATGAGGTTCGATATTGCTTTGACATAGTTTAGGACAGACCCCAGGATCTCGGTACCCAGGACTCACTTAGGAAGCTTTCAAAGAGCTTTTCAAGGAGAAGTTCTTCCCAGACGTGGCTTTGACATCTTTAGAGAGCCAGTTCCAGTATCTCGTTCAGGGAGGTATATTAGTGGATGAGTACGTGGCAGAGTATTACGGACTAGGTCACTTCTTGGAGGGGCAGAACACCAGAGGAAGAGCCCAGAAGTTCAGGGAGGGCCTGAACCTGGAAGTCAAATCCCATACGAACGGAGATCCTACCGCCACCTTCGAAAAGATTCTGAGATAGGCGCAGTAGGCAGAGGATGATTTAGAGCTTAGCTCTAAGAGGCCATGGGACACAGGAGGATCCAGTAACAATATGGGTCCAATAAAGAGACCTCATTTCCAGTAGCAACACCAGAGGCACTACCAGCATCCGAGGCAGCAATATCACGGACCAACTAGAGCGCCGATACAGCAGATGCACCATATCCAGAGGGCAGTTATTCCTATACTTTTTTATAAGAAACAAGGACACAAATGGAATGCATGCATGATGAGACTAGGCCAGTGCTTATTCTGTGGGTCAGGAGACCATCAGTTAAGGGCTTGTCCTAAAGTCCCAACTCGTCTAGCTCAGAGCAGAGGTCAGGCATAGAGACCACCCCCTAGACCACCAGCGGGACAGCAGAGAGGACCTTTACCACTGTAACAACAGTAGTTTTCTCAGCACCAGCAGCAGAGTGGTATCCAGCGACAGGGACGAGCTTTTGCCTTGACTATCGAGGAGGAGGATCCAGTCGACGATGTTATATCAGGTTCAGTCTATCTTGATTCTTTTCCATCTCATGCTTTATTTGATTCTAGTGCTTTGCATAGTTTTGTATCTGTATCTTTTGCTCTGAGACATCGTCTTGAGTCTGAACTATTGGCGAGGACTTATAAGATTACAACTAGGGGTGACATTATCCTGATCAGTGATGTTTGCAAGGACCAAAAAGTTTCTTGGGAGGCCGAGAGTTGGTATATGTCTATTTGTAATGCCACTTCTAAGCTACGATGTAATACTTGGGATGGATTGGTTGAGTAGGCGTTAAGCTAGTATCGATTATCGTGGAGGCAGAGTTTTATTTTAGACTCCATGAGAGCCAGAGTTTGAGTTCGTCAGAGGAGCAATAGGGAAGAGCGAAGATGACTTCTGTTAAGCTTTAGTAGAAAAGCAGAAGTCGCCACATCTATTGATTGCAGAGTTTATGGACGTCTTTCCAGAGGAGTTTTCGGGATGTCACCAGACAGAGATGAAGAGTTCTCTATAGATTTGGTGCCAAGCGCAGATCCAATATCATAGTACGTCTATAGAATGAACAACAACGAACTGGCGGAGTTGAAGAAGCAGGTGGATGAGTTGCAAGACAAGGGCTTTATCCGTTCTAGTTTATCACTGTGGAGTGCTTCGGTACTTTTTGTACCAAAGAAGGATGTGTCGGTACGTATGTGTATCGACTACAGGGCCCTCAATAACCTCCTATCAAGAAAAAATATCCATTGTCGTGGATTGACGATCTGTTTGACCAGTTGAGCGGAGTGAAGTTATTCTCAAAGATAGACTTGAGGTCGGGGTACCACCAGTGAAAGTGAAGAAGGAAGATATTCCAAAAATAGCTTTCAGGACTTGGTATGGGCAGTTTGAGTTTTTGGTGATGTCGTTTGGGTTGACCAATGCTCGACGGTATTCATGAACCTGATGAATAAGGTATTTCATCAGTACCTAGATCAGTTTATTGTAGTCTTTATTGATGACATTCTGATATATTCGAAGACCCCAGAGGAGCATAAGCAGCACTTGAGGATAGTTCTGGAGACCCTCAGGAAAGAGAAGCTATATAGCAAGCTTTCGAAGTGTGAGTTCTTCCTTGATAAGGTTGAATTCCTCGGGCATGTGATTACCCGAGATGGGATCTCAATGGACCCGAAGAAGATTTTTGCAGTTGAGTCGTGGTCTACCCCGAGTTTAGTAGCAGAGATCAGGAGTTTCCTTGGATTGGCAGACTACTATCAGAGGTTTGTTCAGGATTTTTCCAGTATTGCGGAGCCGATGACTAGACTAACCAGGAAGTATATGGAGTTCGTCTGGACTGAGGATTGTCAGTCAATATTTCAGGAGCTGAAAAAGATGTTGACTATAGCTCCAATATTGACATTGCCATCAGGAGTAGGAGGATTTTCTATATACAGTGATGCATCAGGTAAGGGTTTGGGTTGTGTGTTGTAGCAGAATGGGAAGGTGATTGCCTATGCTTCCAGGCAGTTACGCCCGTATGAGAAGAATTATCCTACCCATGACTTGGAATTGGCAGTAGTTATCTTTGCTCTTAAATTGTGAAAACACTACTTGTATGGAGAGAGAGTAGAGATCTTTACAGACCATAATAGCTTGAAGTATGTGTTACACAAAAAGAGCTCAACGTGAGGCAGAGGCGATGGTTGGAGATGATGAAGGACTTCAATATTTCCTTATAGTACCATCCAGGAAAGGCCAACCGTAGTCACGGATGCCTTGAGGAGGTATCCAGTGGCTATGTACTTGACGAGAGACAGACATTTATTTGCCGATCTTGACGGTTTGGGCATTAAGGTATTAGTTCCAGGAGTCGCAGCACAGATGGGGGGACTTCAGGTACAATCAGAGCTGATGGACCAGATCAGAGCTGCACAGTTCGAGAATGAGTCTCTAAGGAGCATCAGAGCACAAGTCCAGATAAGGTTGGCAGAATACTTTAGCATTGCAGATGATGGATCATTGCGGTATGGTACCAGATTGTGTGTGCTGAGTGGAGCATTGAGTGAGAAGGTTCTTCAGGAGGCACATCAATCTCAGTACTCTATGCATCCAGGTGCCGACAAGATGTATAAAGACATGAGAGAGCATATTTGGTGGTATGGTATGAAGCGGGAGGTAGCTAGATTTGTTTCAAAATATTTGCTTTGCCAGCTGGTAAAGGCGGAGAGACAGAGGCCAGGTGGATTGCTTCAGCCTTTACCCATTCTTGGGTGGAAATGGGAGCACGTGACCATGGATTTTGTTTCAAGACTTCCGCGTTCTCCAGGAGGTAAAGATAAGATTTGGGTCATCATGGACAGGTTGACCAAATCAGCCCACTTTCTGCCATTCAAAGTGGGTACATCTACAAAGAAGCTCACGGAGATGTATGTACGCCAGATAGTCAGGTTGCACGGTGTTCCTGTGAGCATAGTCTCGGATCAGGATAGTCGTTTTATGTCCCACTTCTGGAGGAGTTTACAGGCTAGCTTGGGCACTCAACTTAAGTTCTGTACCATATATCACCCTCAGACAGATGGGCAGTCGAAGAGGACTATTTAAACTCTCGAGGATATGCTACGCACCTATATTTTGGATTTTGGAGGTTCTTGGGAGGATCATCTTTACTTGCTAGAGTTTTCTTACAACAACAGCTACCAAGCCAATATCGAGATATCACCATTTGAGGCATTGTATGTACGAAGATGCCGCACTCTGTTATCATGGAATGATATTGGTGAGAGAGATTTATTGGGACCAAGAGATGGTAGTGGATGCAGCTGAGAAGGTGAAGCTCATCAGGGATAGACTTCGAGTGGTACAGGATAGGCAGCGGCATTGGACCGATAGCCACCGGAGACCTTTGGAGTTTGAGGTATAAATTTTTGTTTTGTATTGCTTGTGATTGTTTGTTTTTGTTAGAGTTCTAAGGTTGTGTTTCGTGCTAGGTTGGCGGTCTGATTTCTTGAGGATTTTTCCGACACGTGGCATGATTCGTTTCAGTGGAGGCAGAAAGCTTAGTCCGCGATTCATCGGACCTTTCAATATTCTTGAGAGGGTCGGTGTAGTTGCATACAGACTGGACTTACCAACTGTATTAGAGGGAGTGCACAACATGTTTTATGTGTCATAGCTGAGACAGTATATGGCAGATCCCAGTTATGTGTTGGATCACTCGGAGATAGAGGTGGGCCGTACTCTTAGCTATCAGAGCGTTAGTTGAGATTCTGGATCGGAGAGAGAAGTTCTTGAGGAACCAGATGATTCCTATGGTGCACGTCGCGTGGAGGCATCACTCGCCATGAGAGAGTACCTGGGAGTGAGAGGCCGAGATACGCGAGCAATATCGATATTTATTCGAGCCGTGAGGTATAATTTTTTCTTATATTGTATTATTTTCTTTTGTTAGTTAGTTTCTTTCTTAATTTTGAGGAAATTTTTTTTTAAGGTGGGTAGGATTGTCGCCCTCATATTTTTAATCAAGGGTAGTTTGGTGATTGACACGGGTATTTTTATTTTAGAATATATTATATTTAAAATTGTGCATATGTATTATTTATTTATTGTTAGATGCTAGATTATTTTAGACTTTTGTAGTGGACCTAACCAATTAAATTAGATGCATGAACCCAATATTTTATTTTGGTTTAGATTGAGCCCAATAATTAGACCCATGGATTAGGAGGATGAATTAATTAGTGAAACCATTAGACTAGAACCTTCCCTCCTTAATTTCTTCATGAGAGGCCCCAAGGGGTAAATTAGTATTGTTACATTGCTCAAGGGAGAGGGCTAGGGCCGGCCACAGTAGGAGGAAGAAGAGAGAGTG